>JAZBGY010000264.1:0-72066 GCA_037414755.1 Lydus trimaculatus | reverse complement strand
AAAAGATTCTTTAAAGCTACAAATCCGACTAATGTTAGACTGACAACTGAAATTCTTGTATAATCAGCAGTATTGCAAAGATCTTCTGTACATTTGTTGCATTCTTCATTATCCTTGGTGTGACTATCACAGAAATTTTCTACTCCACATCCTTTACTATCAGTTTCTGTATTGGTAGTAGAGAATATAAATATAAACATTAATGCTTCTAATTGAAATTAAAGTTAATAAATCTTACTGTCATCGACATCTAATTTAAAACAGACCGTCTGTTGTGGATCGGTACAGTTTACTTTGTTTGCTTTGTCTTCCTCACAATTTGTACCACCCACACAGGAGTAACAACTTAATCCATAAACTGAATTTATGTTGATTTTAGAATAATAAAATTGATAATTAAATAAGAATTAACTCACCAGTGTAGACTGTACAGCACAAAGCTATAGTTAATAAAATCAGTTTCATTTTGATTCAACAAATAATAAAAATAAATGTGATTTTGAAAATTTCTGAAAATTATCTAAAAGTGTGATCAAATTTCCCAACTTTATATAGTCAACAGTTATGCGTTATCTAATCTATTTATTGAATTTGTATGATGTTTTTTTTCTATGGAAAAGACCAATCATAAATGTTCGAAATATTTATTTTTCACAAACAAGATAGTCATTGTTGAATTTTTCCAATATTAACAGAACTTTATTGATTGATTATAATAATAATAATAATAATAATCCAACGTATATTTTTTCTCTTTTTGTTCTATTATTGTAGGTATATGTTGAAAATAAAATAATATCTATCTAATGATAATTTTTGAAAATTTTCCCAAATTTCCGCGCATCTTGAAAGATTTATAATAAAAAAAATAATATAATATGATAGAAAGTTTTAGTGAAATAAATTATAAGGGAGGGATTTTCCACTTGTTGTTTTCTAATAATTGAGATAACGACATTATAAGTCCTTTGAAGTAGAAAAACAAACGGAGTTACAGTTTCAAAACAACCAAAAATGATTCATTGTGTAGTAAATTCATTATTACTATTGATAAATACGGAATTAATCACCTTTATGACTGCATCTTCCTTTGTCTTAAATCAACCTTACGTTTCTTGAACAAGGTTCGATCATTAATCAAAATATAAAGTGGAAGTAGATTTAACTTATTGTTAAAACTTTCGATTTAAAAAAAAATTCCAACAACTTCAATTCTATGACCTAATTATGAACAAACAATTAATAAATAAATAATGGCATAGTTGTGCTTATAAAGTCATTAAAATACAATAACTACAAGGTATACTGAACATTATCAGTACTTAAAGAGTAGAGTAAACTTAGAATTAGATAAAACTAGACAGTTTTAAAATTAGAATACAAATCAGTCGATGATCTGATAAATTCAATTTGTTTTGATGCTACACAAAAAATTTTTCCAAACTTTTATCATTGCCATAAATCAAATATTAGATATATAGGGAAGTTATTTTTAGCGGTATGGGACGATTGGAGCCGATTTTATCTGACAATGAGTCGTTTTAAGCCATGGACTCCAAATCCCTATACTAAACAACGGTGAAGTTTCGTACACACCAAGTTTTAAGGACAGAGAATAGCGCCGGGGCAATTTGTCTCTTTCTATTATATTATATAGTAGTACAATCTACCGAATTTTACCGGTTGGTTCTACCGATTTCACTCTGTACCTAGCAATACTAACTCACGATCAGTTAGAAAGAATAAGACTACCCCAGCACAAGCTATTTGTCTCTAAAAGTGGTAGGCTACACTCTCCTCCGAGATTTTATAATTTCTAAACTACCTATTCGGCAAAGAAGATCTTCAATTGACCACCAATCTGTTTCATAAAATAAAACATTGAAAAACGAAATTGATTTTCCGGAAATGTGTCTAAATAAGCATAGCGGATGACACAATGTAAGTACGTGCAAAGGATTTGTTTTATTACCACGGGTGGCAGCACAATCGTCCCATCGACTTAAGGCAGCTCAGGTAAAATCGGCACAATCGTCCCATGCCCATTTTTAGTGATGCGTCCTGTATCATCGTTCGATTAATGTTTTAATAATCTATATGTAGGTACAGTAATACATGTCTATAATGGAATGTTTTTCACATTCTCTGTACAAGTTACAGATTTTATCAAACCAATGTTATAGGCAGATTAAGTGATAAGAACACCGAAAAGTGTTGATCCATAATAGAATAATGAAGTTGCTAACTTTAAACTATATTTACGAGTATTTATAGATACATACAATATCACAAGAGCTTGAAACCTGGGGTTGCTGCAAGTAAGCAGTGTCAGTGTTACATAGTATACAGGTTGCGTCAGCCAAGTGAGTACATAGGAAAAAGCATGATCACCGCCCATAATCATATCTTCTACCCAAGTTAGAACGAGATAACGAAAAACTTGGCAACCAGATGTGTAAGAATAGGGGCTGTAGATCCCTGCCATCAGTAGGTGAATTCCAAAACACCATCCCCATTTTCTAGATAAAAATTCAACCTAGCAGTTGATAAATATTTACTGTCTTTGTTAGGAGCATATAGGAATATTGTGAAACTTCAGTGGCACATGAATCGGCCAAATCTATCAGACGAAGATCGAAATGTATTCTGTAAAAGAGAGATTGGCAAACTGGTGGTTGTCCAGTTTTCCTTTATCTCGTTCTAACTTATGGAAAATATATGATTATGGGCGTCGACTATGCTTTTTCCTATGTACTAACTTGGCTGACACAACCTGTATTTGACGTTAGTATAAATGCGTATATTATTATCTGGGTTAGAATTTTGAACAAATGAAATAAAAACCATCAATTAACCGTCAAGTATACTTATCAAATTTGACTACAGCTGTTGTAATATCAACATATTTTTTATATTTGCTTTACTAAGCACGTGTAGAATACGTACAATTAATACAATTTATGATTAAATTGTATGGGATCAACAGTGATTACTTTATAGGATTTTTTATTTTAGTTTTATTTTAGATTTGTTCCCTTTTATAAACAATTCATTGGATAATACAACAGGTATAGAGAACAGTCAACAGGCACAAATATTTGCAAATTCGTTACATGAATGTAAATAAGTACGTAGTACTTACCCTGTCTGTTACTAAACTTGTGTACCTATGTATTAAAACCCCTTTTGTAACAGTCAATATGTTCATCTAGTGAACACGCTTCGATCTTTATTGTTGTTACGATATCACGTTATGTAGTTAATTTACTTTCAATTTGATAGGTGGACTATGTTTTAAAATAAAAAAGATGCAGTCACGGAACTGTCCCAATTATTTCATATCAATCGTTCTATTTCTGTCTACAAGTAACGGAAAATCAATTTTCATTCTAAATTTGTGTGTGCTTACGTTACACATTTAATTTGTTTAAGAAAAAATACGCATGAAATAACTGATAACGTTTCAATAGTTGATATGATCGACACAGTGGCGTGGCCAGTATCTGAGAGCGGTGGATGCGAGTTTTAACTTAGAAAGTTAATGGAAAAGCTAGAGAAACAGTCCTTGCCTTTTTAAAAGGTGCGATGTCTTTACAGAACCTATTTATTACGACACAAATTAAAAATCAAAATTAGAGAGAAAAGGTAATTTCAAATTGATGCTAAAATAGAATGACATTGTTGTTTCAGTCACAACTAGTCATCTTGCAACTATGCTCCATTCATTGTTTCATTGCTATACTTTTTAATATTCAAAAGAAGTGTTGATTATTATTTTATTTGAAATGACACCAAAACGCATCTAGTCACTTCACACAATACAGTGCGGTCCGTTTAACCGACTACTACAGAACCAAGCACCTGTCGTATAAGCAAAAAGAGCGGATACTACTGAGCAATATACCTAAATGTATGCATAGTATTTTTGAAAAGTCAGTCCAGTGGCGTAGCCAAGCATCACCGAAAAGGGACGGTCGCTCTCTTCGTCCTAGTGTGAATGGAGTTGTATTATTAGAATAATTGTCGTAATTTTAAGCATTTTTACTGTTCGAAAACACTAATTTAAAGACATAAACTAAACAATGTTTACAGTATGCAAATCTTACAAATACACCCAAGTAAAGTACTGATCCGCTTTTTCTGATGAAGGACCAAATTTTGCCTTCTACTTAACCATTGCGGAGAAATTTTTCAAAAATTCCATGGATGCATTTAGGTACATTATAAAATTATACATAGATGAGGCAAGTATTCAGTTTGTCCACTATAATTATCATCAACAATAGCAAAGAGTTAATTTACAGCTGCTAAAAAAATGATTCTCTGTACGAGCAAAAAGTGGTTTCTTCATCTGGTAAGAGTTGTAAGTCATCATAGTGTTATTGTTAGTAATTACACTGGCCAAAGTCCTTTGTTAATTTAACTCATAAGCGAGCAATCATTATTTCCTTGAGAAAAATTTACAATTCTACATACTAACTAGTTTGGACGGCTTGATGCACTTTTGAACAAAATTTTAGGTTTGAATATCAGTTTTTTGAACTTTTTTGTTATAAATAGTTGGTTGGTTATCATCTAATATTTTTTCGTTAAAAAAATTTCTTGAGCGGAATTTCATGATTTATCAACGAAAACTCACTGGTCGATCTTTATGAAACATAGAAAGTACAAGAATACTGTACACCATCAAAACGTTGTTGAAATACTATGAGATCGTTACATTTACTATTTTCATTAAAACAATTTTAACTGACTGAGAACGCTCATTGTGTTTCTATTCTATGTTTAAAGATCAAGACAGGATTGTCAAAGAATTTTTTTTGAATTTGTCTTCAGAATTCCTCATTTATATTATAGTTAGACTGCTTTCGAGTAACTCTCATGGTTAGAAGTTTCGACGACTTGTTATCATTTTTATGACAAATTTGATATAGGGGAAAGGCGGGTAAGATGACGAATTGAATTTTTCACGAAAATCATTATAGATAAAAACTACAATCCTACATTATCAGATACCTCTATCGACGAGCTACCTGTCACACGTCAAAAGATTGCATTCCGTAATTTGTTTGATTCACAGTACGCGAAAAAGCCCTTTTGATTGGTTCCGATGTAACTTTTGGGTGCTGCTTCGTAAGGGATAGCGTTTATTGTGTTAGTATTTTAGGTTTATACATGTGATATTCCTAAAGTCCTAATCAAAACGTGTCCAATGATGTATAATTTTAACTTTTGTGATGAATTAATTGTTGTTTCAGTTCGTCATCTTACCCGCACGGTCGGGTAAAGATGACGAAAATGACTTTTTTCTCTACAATGAAATTTTTGTGTCTCAAACTAGAGAATTATATATTTTTTTTAATATCACATTAAACTAGAGAGTTGTAAGAAGATTTTGCTCAAACGATAACCCTCCTGCGACGACTAGTAAGTTCAGGAAAAATCGCCAAAGCTTAAGTTCGTTATCTTACCCGCATTTCCCCTACTGGATTTTTTCAAATGAAAGTCAGTTTTACTTTATATTGGTTTATGTAGAATGTTTGAAACGATATATAAATTCACGATACAAGATTATCAAAAATATCATCTGATAAATTGACAAGTTTTTTTTGTAAATTACAAAATTTCTTAATTAATTCAATATCATCTTTTGTTAATTCGGAAAGACTAGAACGTAGTTGTTTGATTTTGTCAAAACATTCTTCATTTAAACGTTTTGGTAAATGTTGAATTTCTCTTTTATCTGTTTGTTTTGACTGAAATTGTATTTCCTGATTTATATAAAAATCAATTCTATATGAAAGATTTGATTTATTATTATTATTATTATTGTTATTATTCTTATTATTATTATTATTATTATTATTATTATTATTATTATTATTATTATTATTATTATTATTATTCTCTAAAAATATAAATGGGTTTCTTAATTTCCTTGAAATTCTTTTTGAATATTTACTACAAAAACAATGAAAATTATCAACGAAACGTAGAAATATGATTAAATTGATAAAAACATTAATTTCAGAATTTTTCTGTATATTATCAATATCTGAAACAGCAAGACCAGTCCAAAAATTATTTAAAATCATTGTCATTGTTATAATAAATAACAAAATAAATAAGAAAATACCGAAAGAATTTGTTATTATATCACTTAAATCTAATTCACCTGATATCATACCGAAAACTTTTAAAAATGATGCCAATAATGTGGCAAATGATTCATTATTATTCATTAATATTATATTAAATGCAGCACTATATGCAATAATCGGTATTAGAAAATATAATGTTAATAATAGAAATGTTTTTATAACTGTTTGTATCATAATCGACCATTTAGTTAATTTATAATGATCACTGATTGTTAACATAAAACATATTGATAATTCAATTAAAACAAATGCCCGAAATTGTTGTTGTATTGGCCCATTTGTTTTAAATACACCAATCATTGTTAATATTAATAATATTTCGAATTTACAAAGTAAAGTTATAGTCTTTAATAACACAAATTTTAAAACAATAAAGTTTAATTTTAATAGAAAATTAAAAATAAATAATAAAATTTGTATGAGTGGAAAACCATCAGTTTTATAATAATAAAAATTGAAACCTAACAATAATAAAATGATCGTTTGTATTATTGTTATAAAATAGAAATAAACTTTGGAACGGTACCATTTTAATAGAAGAAAACTATGAATTATGGGATGTGGTAATAAATGTTGTAACGATTGTATTTTACCAATTTTATGAATTAATTCTAATTCATTCAAATCATCTTTATCGATAAAACAGTTATAATCTAATTGCATTTTATAATCCTTATGTGTTGCATCATAATAACGATCCGGGATCAAACAATTATCTAAAAAATCTTCGAAATTCTTCGAATTGATCAAATCCAAACATGTATGTCCTATTGAATTTTTACGATTCAATGATGCACCGTATTTTAATAATTGTTGTATTGCTTTATTATAAGAGAAAATAATTGCATAATGTAATGGTGTATTTAATGTTGTTGTTGTTCTATAATTAACATCTAATCTTTTCGATTCTAACAACAATTTAACGTAGATTGTTTTGATTTTTTTACCACGATCACGTATGAAATTGTTAAATTGTTCTTCTGTAATTACAATATTTTTGTGATTTAACAATAATCGAAATAATTCGAAATAATTAGAATAGGCTGCCAATTCTAGTGGTGTTTTTTTTATTAAATTTGTCGACAAATTTGGATTATTACCGATTTTTAAAAGATAATCAACAATTTCGTGATGATTTAATTTAACAGCTAATTGTAATAAAGTATGTTCACCATCATTAATATCACAATAGTTTTTGATTTTTTTCAAATTCATTAGATCTTTTTTATTATTGTTTATAATAAATGTGAATAATTTCGATTTTTCATCAATTTCTTTCAAAGTTTTCAAATCTATTCCCATATTGACAAGTATTTTATAATTCTTCTCACCAATGAAATTCTCATCAAAACAAGCACCATTTTCTATCATTAATTGTGCTAAATTTTTCAAATTTTCAATAATTTGTAAATTTGTTTTAGTTTTTTGTTGTTGTTCATATTTAAAACAAACTTCATCTAATGGTAATCTTTTCAAATAATTACAACGATTCAAATTAACACCTGATTTAATTAAAATTTCTAAGCAATTCACAAATTGTCCATCACGGAAATTGGCAAATTTTTGTGTAAATAATAAAACAGTATAACATTCTCTTGTTTGACTAATATAGTCAATATATTCGTGTTTTTGTTTATAATTTTGTTTAATTATTATTAAAGTTTGTTCTAATAAATCTATGTCAAGATTAGCTGCGGAACAGAATAATAAATCAATGGATGATTGTTTAAAAATTTCATAACCTTTTTCGTATAAAGTCTTTAGAAATTTACGTTCATAAAAATCACACGTAGATCGATTTTTTTTGTAATCCGAAGTATTAAATTCCTTTAAAAGTTCTATTGGGAGAATTTTTGTTAATTTTATTAAAACATCATTAAATTCTTTCCATTTTTGTTGTCGTAAATAGTACGAGATATATCGGATAATTTTATACAAATTGCGTTTTAAATAAGTATCCTCATCTTCTTTATCAATAATTGATCCTGTAACAGAAAAGAAAGTATAAATTAAATAATTGGATATCAGGTATTAGAACAATTAATAAAAAAATTTGAAAGTTTTCTATTTGATGAGATTATCTGCGAGAGATTATCTAACTCTCAATTTTCATTTTGGACTTCAGGTCAATGTTGAGATCAGTGACGTTCTAAAAATTTTGGTTAAACACGAAGTGATCATTTAATTTCAAGTTAGGGCTTCCATCATGCAAGAAAATCTATGCGAGTTTCAATCAGGCTGAAAATTATAAAAAAAAAAATACATAAATACAAGGTATAGCCAGTGGCGGACTGGGCTGCCGGGACACCGGGCAGTTTCCCGGTGGGCTGGGCTCTATGGGGCCTATAGAAGGTTTTAAAAATATGTATAAGAAATATTTAATTAAAAATTGAAAATAAAAAACATATAAGCATTCACAAGAATATATTTGCAAATTTGTAGGAGAGGGGCCTTTTTATATCGATTTGCCAGGGCTGCCCAGCTTACCCAGAGTGCCACTGGGTATAGCAGATCGCCACGAGTTTCTCGCCTAGATAGTGAAAATACGGGCTATGGCATTCCTAAATATTTGGCCGCCAATCTGCCATAATAAATGCGGTCGCCAGCTTTAATCAAAGAACAGTTTCTCCTAAATTTGCGGGTTCTCTTCAAAGAGATTATTATAAATGTGCTTGCACTACTGGCAAGTTTTTCAGATATTATAGATAACTCATTCTATAGAATTCGCAATAGTGTTTGCGAGGAAACCTATAAATTCTTTAATATTTTGCTCATGTCAACGACTACTTTTAAGCTCTTTTTGAAATATATTGACCGCTGGTCGCTCAAAAACTCCGCTACCCATCTACTGCGCTATTCTACCTAGAGGTAGCAAGGGTTGCCACTGATCACTAGCTTATGATACATAAGAGCTCTTCGGTTGTGAAAAAAACTTACATATTCTCGTTTAAGTGCTCACTTGGTCCCGGTTCAACTGTCCTTCTTAAGTCATAGATAAGGTTGACCTTATCTTGAATCAACCGTATGTTCCTTGAATATATAACAGAAAACATAAGTATGTATAGGTCCGACGTTTTATCGAGGCGAGAGTTTACGCAGATGGGTTTGTACCAACAGGGGTTGGGCGGGTCGTTTTACCTGTATTTAACAAATAACAAACATTCAAGCATAAGTAAAAATCATAGACGTTCGTAAAGCCAGTTGTTGATACAACAAATCATAAGGCATAACAGATAAAACTCAAATTAAACATTCTGAAAATAAGTTCCAGCTCAAAAAAGTGTTTTTAGAAGACTAACAACTTTAAAAAAGTAGTTAAACGTATTGAAAACAGTTTCTGTATAACACTATTTAAGAAATCACTTACTTCTACGCCTTTGGAAGGTTTTCTAATATTTTAGGGGATGGTCCTATAACGGTAAAAAGTTTAGTGCGCATCCAAAGCTCTCGCCTCGGTAAAACGTCCCAACTGTAGTTTTATGTCCAAGTAACTTTAGGTGAATTTGAGACAAGTCGAAATTTTAAAAATAATTGAGCAGATCAATCATGAGCATTCCTATAGTTTAGGCCGAGAGCGCTCGTATTCCGTTAGACAAAAAAACGCGTTTTTCTCAAAACTGTTTTGTATAGTAAGTACAAAGCTATGGTAAGTGTAAGTTTGCAAAATACATCTAACAATTAACTATTAACCAATTATTTACACTGACAAATTCTACATAAAATTACAATGACAACAACAGCCACTCAATCAATCAGCCTACGATTGAAGAAACTAAATTAACCTTTCTTGCTCAGCAAAGCAGCTTGTTACACCTTCCATTACTTCTTAATTGCACAAAAATGTATGCCCTTTAATCCCTTTTTCTCAATTAAGGAAGCCGATAGTAGCCCTAGATCCCTAATTTAATTCATGACGATGTGCGATTTGTGCGGTTTCTGTCTCATAGTGGTTAGTAATTTTGAATAATAATCTCCAGTTATACTTTTAGACCAATTCAAAGGTCTGATAATATAATATCATGAATTGCAACAATATTTTCGTTAATAGACACCGAAATCAGTCTTCCTGGTCTTTTCTCATCTTCACTAAAACGTTTTGCTCTGTTGAATAAAGCAATTCAGTTTTTCACAGTCGTGTATGAAAGGCAGTGATTACCAAATGTATTAAGAATATCTTCATGAATCCGTTTACCCCTTAACCCCTGCAAATACAGATACTTTATACTCAATTACTCTGTACTTCAATTTATCGATTTTCACAACTGAGGTCGACATTGTTTTGTTTAAAATTTTATTACGCAGTAGTTCAATTTCTTGAAATGAGATTTCACAGTGACATTTCTAATGAAACATTGTTTGCTGTCGTGGTACTACAATACCCAGTCCAAAATAAGAGAAAATAAGAAATACCTATGTTAGCTTTTGGTCGCCCCAAAAATTGAGCGTCATCTTTTGCCCCAGTCTAGCGATACACATAGTTAGTTTTTCAATTATCGACTATCAACCGCATGGGTGCTGAAATGCTTTCCTGCGTTTCCTCCTATTTTTTCGTGCTACACAAGGACCGATTTTTGTATTGTCAATAGATTTGATTGTAAGAAACATTTCTTGTCTCATTTCTTTGGAATACCAACTGTTTCCAAACGGCTGTCTTTGAAATTTCCTTCGTTAAGAGGATCTAAGATAAATGGCAAACAGCTGAAAACAGTCTAAAATCCACAAGCGGAACAACTACTTTCTTAATAATTAAAACATCTCTAATTACCCACTTTTAAATACCCTTTGCTTTGATTTACAAATTTCTTGTTTTATTATATTCAGCTTGCACTACAACAGAGCATCTGGACCGTCAACAACGCTGTGAAATAAGTGTTTCCCCTAACGCCTTTTTTCAAGGTAATTATGTCTTTTAATTTTAGAAGACATTGATATAGTAAAATTGATCTGTCGTGATAAATAATAACATTGACGTAGGGACCAATTAAATCTAGTAATAATGCCATATAATTAAAAATAAATACACTATTGATTATTATTATTATTATTACAGAGAAGACAGGTTTTTTCTTTAAATCAAGGATACAATTCTAGTTTGTATAACAAATGAACAAATAGAGGTCATTAATTGTAAGAACCAATTTAAAGACTGATGAATACAAATGATTAAAAATGTTAGGAACGACGAAAAATTGATAAAAATTATAGTGGAGGTACTCACCATGTTTATCATGATTGTTAATAAGAATTTCTGTTAACTCATTATTATCGCTCATATCAACAATGTTTAATTTAATTGAAATAAACTAATCCAAACAAGAATACTTCCTCTATGGCTTTCTTATCGGCAAAAGACGAAAATGTAGTAAGTTTTCCAACTGATATATCTTTGTTTATGGTAGAACTTCAACTTTTCGTATAGAAAGTGATTATCTGTTTTTATTAGTTTTGTTAATTAGTACACTACAGTTATATATGAAAAGTTTCATAAAGTTATTGTATAACTGGAAATTGAAATTACAAATGATTTTGAGATAAGTCATCTGGGTGTGACACGAAAAAATCGCTTTCCTGATTAGCAACAACGTTGATAAGAGCACAAGTTATATGATAAGATTGTCTAATTTATAATTTAGAAAAACTTATATAAACCATCCATTGCTAACGCTTGACAATTTGTTTAAAGAAGTACCATTATTTACGAAGAAAAATTTATCCATACTTACAAATTTTGGTTCCAAAAATGTGTATATTTGGTTGCATACTATTAGACATAAATTTCTTTACCGATTTTATAAAATTTACTCTTCCATCATAAAATCGATTTATCTTCGTGAATATAATTACTTGTGTCCACCAGACTTTATAGCAATTATCAGATTTCAAACTTAATGAGCGGAAACAGACATTTAATGCAAATATCGCAACGATTATATCAATTCATGGATGTGTGAGTAATGTTGAGAATCGTAATAAGAAGGGTAGGTGGTTGATAGCCGTAGTAAATACTCAAATGGGCTGGTTTCAGTGGTGGGTGGTATTTGATTGATGAGTACATTGTTTGGATAAGAGTTCCATGGGGCATTAGTGCTGTTACTAGTCCTACTAGTCCTGTTAGTCCCGGTTGGTATGGTATATGTTTGCACAATGAGAGAGGAGGGTGAATACAGTTTACATATAACATCCCTTAAATTATTGATATACGCATATAGATATGCAATTTGATAGATAATAATTTCATATATAAATTCTCTGAAGTTGTTCCAAGATAATTAGTTAAATATAATTATCCAAGCCATGTAGTGCTATCTTATAATTATTTTTAATTTTTCTTGCAATTAGATAATTAATATCGTTTAAATTGCATTTAGAATAATTAAAGAAAAAAAAAACACAATAAATAGCTTTCTATAAATACGTTTACTGATCAGTTTCAAATTGTTCCTTCTCAAACAATCAGTCGCAGTTTCCATTCAAACAATCATGAAATACATTCAATTATTAGCAATCTTCTTAGCAATCTCAACTATCCAGGTAATTACATTTGAATTTCTATAAACACATTTGGTATACCTATATTTACACCTATTTTAGTGTTTGAGTGATGATATGAGAGAAAATATCCAACAATGGCAGAGAGAATGTATAGATGAGACTAACGTCGTTGGAAAACTTGTAATAGATGCAATGATAAATCGTCAGTACTCTAAAGATCTACCATTCAAAAAATTTATTTATTGTCTTAATAGAAAATCAGGCATTATGGATGATTTAGGGAAGATAAATGCTGAAGTTTTAAAGACATATTTAAAGAGTGAAGGTCAAAGTGATAGTGTAGCTGATGAAATTGTAAAAAAATGTACAATTGTTAAGGGTGCAGCAGAAGATAAAGCTCTTGATCTGTTCATATGCTATCAAACAACAGCTCCAAAAGAGGTACAAGTGTGAAAAATTAAAACAGCAAACATAGTTGGTTTTAAAGAACTTAGGTAAAAAATTTTTCCAAAATATTGGGAGACGGATTTGTCGTTAATAAATGTTTAATTAAAACGAAAACATGTTTTTAAATTGTTCATCTCCTTCCATTATTGACTCGAATTGTATGATAAAGTCAACTTTGAAAACGATATTTCAACTTAAGCTATTAATAAAGTACTTGATATTTTCCATGAAAAAAATCGGTGATTACTGACTGCCTCATGTCAGTTAATTTTTTCTGCTCAATTTTGTTGGATATTTGGAAGGTGAACGCAATGACAATCATCGTCAATATCCGAATAGTAATCCCGAATAATCCACAGTAGTTGTAAGTGCATATATGATGTAATCGATACCAAATAGGCATCATCTTCACTAATAATTGCTTTCACAAGAGCTTATCAAAATTGAATTTGTGTGTTCTCCAAATAGTGCATCACGAATATCTTCGTGGGTGGAGACCGTTTCTAAAAATTCTTCTATTACTTCCATGCTTTCATCGCAATCATGAAATAACATGAATAACAATACTTTTGCAGAAATTACTTGCAATTAATCTCTTCAATCGTCGACTGTCTCACTTATTCTGTCTGATAATGCAGTTCTTGACAAAGGTATGTCGAGGGACAATTGCAGTTTTTCAGCTTTTTGGCAAAAATAAATTCAGCAGCCATTATCGTACATTCCTTAACTAATGAGCCTTTTAATAATGGTATATTGATTATTTGGCTTGAAAATAGCTGAGTTCTTGAGTATCATTCATTATGTTTCAAAAATTTTGTATTGATCTAACTGTCTACTAAAGCTAAATTTAGATAAAGCAAATTCGGGATAGATGGTCATAGTTACCAGGAGTAACAGATATCTACTTATATGCATATTGTATTGTTTTTTATATTCTTGTTTTGAAATCCTTCAATGGTTTTCGAGTAATATAAGATTCATCTACTGGATCTCAAATCAATTATGACACTTTAAACACCATGGGGGTGAACACACATGCGTATACCTATACAGATTATTCCATTCAATATTGCAGTTTCACTATTTATGGACGAAAGAAAAACTCTAACAGAGTGATATCGCCCTTTTCTATAAATCAGCTCTTTAGGAGAATCATATGTATAGTTTGTCCCATGACATAAGAGATGCAGTAAAATAATAAAAATTAGTGTACAATAGATACAGAAGCTAGGACTTGATGGAAATGGTGAAATATTGCCACCATAAATAAATATTTAAAATTTGTCATGACCACAAACTACACAGATGTTTTTTTTAAAAACATAGGAAAGGGTCGATCTTCCCCAAAAGCAGGTAGTGTTTAGTATTGGTCTTGTTTAAAGTAAAGCGAATATTAAAAGAATAATAATTTTAAATCTTTTTTTATAGTGGCAATATTTTACCATTTCCATCAAGTCCTTCCTTCTGTATCTATTGTGAACTAATTTTTATTATTTTACTGCATCTCTTAAGTCATGGGACAAACTATACGATATATTTAATTAACAATAGTGGTGTTATATTGAAGAATACTAATAGTTGCCATAATGTGTAAATGATCGATTTTTGATGTTCTAATCAGGTGATTATTACTATCGTTTAAGTCGTTTTTAAAAGGTCAATGAATCGATCTGTTAGGTATAAAAACCTGTGTTAGCCAATACTTCATATACCAATACTTCATTTAAAATTATCATTAGTCATGAAGAGTATTCATCTAGTAGTTGTTTTCTTAACAATCTCAATTATCCAGGTAATATTATTGAAATTTTCAAATAATTTTTTTGATTTTTCCATTAATTGTAGTGTGTAAATAAATCTTGGAAAGACGACATCGCAAAATTTAGGAAAGAATGTATAACTGAAACTAACGTTGATGAACGGTTCATTATCAATGCATTGGCAAATCATAAATATCCTGATGATCCACAACTCAAAAAGTTTATATACTGTTTTATTCGAAAATACGACGTTATTGATATTTCCGGAAACCTAGTTCCTGAAGTTGCAAGGAAACATCTTCGAGCTGACGGTGTAAGTGATAGTGTGATTGACGAAATTATAGAAAAATGTACAATCAAAAAGGGTACACCAGAAGATAATGCTTTCCGTCTTTTCTTATGCTATCAAGCGACAGCTCCTGAAAATGAACGAGTTTGAAAATTTAAACAACATAAATAATTGTAAAATAGTTGATTTATGGGATTTTTCTACATTTACTTGCATAGAGCTTATCGTTATTGTATTCATATTTCCACTCATTTTTAATTATCATCATATGGATTTGATCAAGGATTCTTTCCATGTATCAGCAAATAAATTTTTAATTTCATTCATTTAATGTTTTTATTATCCCATTTAAATCCCTGAAAGTTGTATTTGATTACATTATTTGATAAATAAGGCGGTGGAGGGCAACTGACTTAGTTCGTCGGACATACTGTACATAGTTTGATAAATAATACTACTATATTGTGATTATTATTATTATTTTATGTTTAAGTTTAAACTGTACAAGATGATGAACTAATTAACTCAATGATTAAACAACAACAATGTGTTATGCTAAACGCGCGTCGAGACCAAGTGCGCGGAATTGCGCCGAACAAAATGTTCTGTTCAAAAATGCACGAAGCCAGATCCGGCTCTCAACCAGGTCCACACCGGGGGCGCAGAACTGCGCTAAGCAAAACAGGACAAATTGTAAGCAACGCGGAATTGCGCCGGCTGTTCTGACGGCGAACTTCGAACTTGCGCCAACGTGATCCGTTCCGTGTCGGTACATCGAAGGAAATTGTTTGTGCACGCGCTGTATTTGGACAGCATTTCAGTTCACGCCGTACAATTCGGTTCGTATTCAGTCTGCAACAGTGGATATTTTCTATCCTCATCTACTAATACAGTATGCGTCAAAAAAATAGGTACATAGAAAGAGCAACGACACTACCTACTCTCATTAACTTCCATATGAGTTGGCGCGCCCATCCTTAGTTGCGTTTTAATATACTAAAAAACAAGCATTAGCGAGTATTATAACTTGCAAATAAATTGAACTGAGATGAAGAGAAAACAGGTGGTCAGAGGGTGTTTCTCTAGATCTCACTTGAACTTATTTGAAAGTCTTAAGAGAAGCAGACAACTGTATCAGACAAAGATTGATACAAGGGATGAGTAATGAGCGGGACCAATAAGACTTCTGTCTCTCTATAAAAGTGGATGCTTTGCCCTATATGCCTATTTTGCTGTCGCATACTGTATACTACTAGATCCTGAGAAGAATGTCTAAAATAATGATATGCAATGCCGTATTAAGCCGGTAAATGATTTTTTAAAATCTATTTTTCTTTTTGCTCTATATTAGTAGCAGATGTCGATGTATGCATTGTTGTACACATATGTAACTTCTTGGATATATTGTCTGTGTGAATATTTAAATTTTTCCTTAATAATTTACTGAATCCGAAACTATTGCTTATAGGTTAGTGTATTGACATACGGAAAAACTCCATAAAACTGAAAAAGTATCAAAAATAATTGTCAGGTTGGTGATGAACAGTTCCTTCAAATACCAAATTTATCACCCATATCCAACCATTGGCTGTCAACCGTCTGGTTCTAACACCTCACTCCTTAGTTCCATCTTCACTGCAGTTCAACAAACACTTTTCTTTGATCTACTGAAGTACCGACATGGAGCGGATCGCGTTGGTGCGTGTTCAAAGTTGCGCGATTCGCCGTCAAAACAGCCTGCGCAATCTAACGCTGCTCTGCTTTGTTTGGTTCGGCGCAGTTCTGTACACCTAGTCTGAACGCGCCTTAAAGAATACTAATAGACTGATACTTGCTATAATGTGTAAATAATTAATTTTTGATGTTATAACCCGGTGATTATTGATATCATTTAAAAATCATTTTTAAAAGGTAAATGAGCTGATGTTTTGATTATAAATAACTGTGTCAGTCAATATTGGATTATTCTTCATACCAACACCTCATTTCAAATTTTCATTAATCATGAAGAATATTCAGGTCTTAGTAGTTTTCTTAACAATCTCTACTATTCAGGTGATTTAATTGAAATTTTTCAAATAATTTTATTGATTTTTTCATTAATTGTAGTGCGTAAATAAATCTTGGAAAGACGATAAGGGAAAATTTACGAAACAATGTATAACTGAAACTAACGTCGATGAGCAGTTCATTATGGATGCATTCGCAAATGATCGATATCCTGATAATGCACAATTCAAAAAGTTTATGTACTGTTTTGCTCGAAAATACGGCGTTGTTGATATTTCTGGAAACCTAGTTCCTGAAGTTTTAAGGAAAAATCTTCGAGCTGACGGTGTAAGTGATAGTGTGATTGATGAAATTATAGAAAAATGTACAATCAAAAAGGGTACACCAGAAGATAAAGCTTTTCATGTTTTCTTATGCTATCAAGCAACAGCTCCTGAAAACGAACGAATTTGAAAATTGATGCAACACTAATTATAAGATAGTTAGTAGACAATTTTTATCGCTATATTGATATTTCCACCCATTTTTAATCACATGAATTTGTTAAAGCATTCTTTTTATCTATCAGCAAATAAATTTTAGATTTCATTCATTAAATGTTTTTATTAATTCATTTGATTAGTTATCATTGTTTTTCACTTGCTTAAAATCCACTACATGCAGTGGCGGACTGGGCCGCCGGGACACCGGGCAATTGCCCGGTGGGCCGAGCCTTATGAGGCCCATAGAAGGTTTTAAAAACATGTACAAGAAATATTCAATTAAAAATTGAAAATAAAATACATATAAGAATTTACAACAATATAGATATTTGCAAATATGTAGGAGAGGGGCCTTTTTATATCGATTTGCCAGGGCTCTCCGGCTTACCCAGTCCGCCACTGACTACATGTTTAGTAAAAAATATAAGTACACCTATAACTCTTTGATGTGTAGTTACCACAACCAGAGCTTATATCGAATACTTAGGGGTACTTTAGCAACTTCGAACAGATCTCTGCTGACATCTAAGTTTCTTGTAAGTGGGACAAAAACACGACAGCGATCAGGACCGGCGCTGGCAGGTAAGACGCCCTTATACACACAGTTTTTCGGCGACCCCTTATTGACCTTACCACTTTTTGTGTAGCACAAAAACCTACACTATATGCAAGAACTAATAATAATAAAAATTGTGCTTAATTTTTATATGATTTAAAACGTAATTTGGCGCTCCCATCTAATTGGCGCCCTTGTGCGGTACACAACCTGCACAACCACTTGCTACAGGCCTGACAGCATCGCTGTCCGTACTCCGTACATCAATTTTTTATCGTCGTCCATTGTTCGGAAAACGCTATTTGACGGACACGAAGTAAAGACCACCATAATCTGTAGCAGGCAAGAAATGCGGATACATAAGTTACTCAGCTTTTCAATTATCAAATTAATAGTCCTTGCAATACTAACTTACGTTGAGTTAGAAAGAATAAGACTACCCCAGCACAAGCTATCTGTCTCTAAAAGTGGTAGGCTGCACTCCCCCCTTCGGCTATTCGGAGTCCATAAATTATAACTCCATGCCTTGCACACGGCGCCAGTAACCAAGACAGCACAATGAGTTAAGCTCATGGCTTATGGTAAATTGTAATTTCGGGACAGGACAGATACACGAAGCCAACGATAAACACATGGTATGGTTAATAGATCACCTGAACAAGTTTTTAAAACCAACGAATTTGACCAAAAATCAAAACTGATAATGAATAAAAGTGCTGCCTTGTCTTGCTCATATGTGCCATAATTTCTTTGGGATATGCATTTCTTAATTAAACAGCCCAATTTTGGCGTCTTTACCGTACCCAAATTGTTTCGTTTTTATTCATGTCTACTCGTACGATTATAAATTGTTCAAGTATTTGAATATTTAGGATTTATTCAAATTAATTTAACAATAAATTATTGGAATGAAGTGACATTTGATGATGTTTGAAAAAGATTCTGTTCGTTCTATTGTAGTATGTTTGTAGAGGAATGCTGACGGTAACTTTAATTGTTTTCCTTATCACACAAGGTTTTTAAATTACCAAAATCGAATTTTAATACGAAATTTATTGTTTATTAATTAGATGCTACTGCATATCTACTGACATAATTGAACACTTATGGAAAATTATTTAAGAACAACTATAGTTTGCGATATCTGTTAATGTTATGTTAAATCTAAATAAACATAATGGATTGATTAGAAAATGGAATTTTTTTTTAAAATGCGTCAGTCGGGAATCCAACCATTCTCTAGTTTCATCGTTTATAAGTATAGTCAAGGTCAGCGCTACCGTATGGGCAAATCGGGCATTTGCCCAGGGCGGCAAACGATAAGAGGCGGTAGGGGCGGCAAAATTTCTGACAAAGATTTATGCAGAAATTTTGGAATATAATCTTATTTTATAAACTTTCGGTTTTTTTTTTAAATCTATTTAGCTAATGTGTGGGTGTTACAAAGGTTTATACGCCTAAGACTTAGTCTAAACATCGATTTATTTCTTGCCCAGAGTGGCATAAATCCTAGCGCCGGCCCTGTGTATAGTTGTCTATTCTTTCACTACCCAATGTCGTTCTATACATTTGCAATTGTATGTTCGGCAGCAAAATCTAGTTATGTGCCAATGAACATAAAAATGATACACATACTTAACATCTGGTTGTTAACACCTTTTAATAGGAATAGTGGCCAAATGTGAGACATATTCCATGAAAGAGGGCGACCGCTTATTTTCTCTTTATCTCTCTCTATCTCATGTGGAAGCAATGACGCTGGGCGTTGACACCTATTTTCCAATGTTTCACGAAATTCTGTTCAAACTGTATAAATAGGTCCCTTAATTTTACATAAAAATAATTCCTATTTTCTTAGACTAAACTAAAAGATAAATACTTCGCTTCTAATTACTTTCATCGTTCTAGGTGCTTGTATGAATTTTTAGCATGAATGTTAACATTTAGATTGTAAATAATGCCAAAGAAATATAAGTCTATGAGATTATAGACTAATTAACTCAATGAGTAAAAAAAAAAACATACCAACAGTTGCTCTAATGTGTAATTAATTGATTTTTTATGTTACAATCAGACGATTATTAAAATCCTTGAGGTGTTGGGTATAAAAACCAGTGTTGGTCCAATACTGGATTATACTTCATATTAACATCGTGTTCATTAATCATGAAGAGTATTCATCTAATAGTTGTTTTCTTAACAATCTCAACTATTCAGGTAATGTTATTGAAATTTTTCAAATAATTTTATTGATTTTTTCCATTAATTGTAGTGTGTAGATAAATCTTGGAAAGACGACATCGCAAAATTTAGGAAACAATGTATAACTGAAACTAACGTTGATGAACGGTTCATTATCAATGCATTGGCAAATCATAAATATCCTGATGATCCACAATTCAAAAAGTTTTTATTATGCTTTATTCAAAAATATGGCGTTGTTGATATTTCTGGAAACCTAGTTCCTGATGTTATGAGGAAATATCTTCAAGCTGAAGGTGTAAGCGATAAAGTAATTAACGAAATTATAGACAAATGTACAATCAGAGAGGGTACACCAGAAGATAGAGCTTTTCGTCTTTTCTTGTGCTATCAAGCAACAGCTCCGGAAGACCAGCGTGTTCGAGAATATTTAGAATAATGTGCTTGTATAGAACTTTTTATCAATATGTTCATTTTTTTCTCGCCTATTGCTAAATAAATTTTAATTTCATTCATTAAATATGTGTATACCTATAGAAAAATTAAAACATACACAGAGCATTCTCTAAACATTGCACCCTCTTTTATCTTTGTCATAATCATCTGCGAGAAATTTTATCAAACAATGATCCAAGTACGGCATTTTTTCCAATGTTCGCAATAAAGGAACAAACACTGTATATTTTTCTATTGATTATGAAATTTCTCTAAAATCTTCACCTAACACACTGTTCTGCATGTTTAGTTTTCAAAATTAGAATTTACATCGAACATAGGTACTTTGGCGACTACGGTAATGTCATAAGTTATTACCAACTTACTCTTTAAATTGTGAATTACTTAAGAAAGACAACAAAGAAAAGCACTCGTGGTCCTATTGACTAAACCGCTGTTGACATGAAAATTGCTTCTAAATGGGACAACTTGTAACATTTCCAACGTATCAAGCAATGTTGCTGCGTTTTACTATAGTGCACTTTTATTTTTATTCAGTATTTCTCTATTTCCTTTCACATTTATATTTGATAAAAGAAATTGTTTAGCAATTTGTCAAAAATCAAACATTAGTTAGCTAGTATTTGTATTGATTTGATTCTTGTTATTATATGTGTTTATGTATACAAACATCCATAACAGGAAATATTTTGTTTTGATAGAATAGCAACGAAATTGTGAAAAATTTCCGGTGAAATCTATTGAAATTTTCAATGTAAATATGTGGATGTTGCTTTTTGATTTGATAAAAAATACAACAACAACAACAACACCTACTACACAATTGACGACAAAGAACACGAGGGACAAACATCATTCCTTGAAATTGTACCATTGTGTATGTCATATATAGGATTATATGTGTATCCTATTTTGACTTTTTCTATAAAATGGGACAATAGACCAGGCGTAACATTTATAGTGTTGTATATATTTAAATGTTCCGGTCATTTCCTACAACAATACAAAATAGATTCAACATGACTTTTGTTGATTTTGGATTGTTGTTTGATTAGCAAACAATCCAAGTGAGACCTAGTTAAGATCTAGTTAAACTCCAAATTTACATTTCTTCGAAACTTTCATCATAAAGAGAAGTTTTTTTTTAAGGAAATAATAATATTGTCTTTTAATAGAATCGAATCAGATTTATCCTTATAATCGTAGGAAGTTGTAAATCTTGTTATGATTCGCCAATAAATCAACGCATTAAATCTGGATAATAATTACCTGACACGAGTAAGCTGCTAAATAATACAATATTGAATACCTAACCTAAATGGTATTATTATGAATAGAATAAAATAGGGTCCCAGTAAAGTTTCTACAACATCCCAAAAATTACATAACTATATAGGGTATTATAAATTGCTACGACTACAACAAAAAAACGTTGCAAAAGTCAAATAATAATAATAATAATGACAATGTTGAATAGAAAAATAGGGACAATTGTTAAAGTTAACAGGCAGAGGGTAGACCAGGTGTCACTGGACAAAGATGCCGTAAAATTGATACACGCCCCCTAAATTTTACCACACAATATCAGTTACATCCCCCTTCGAAATGTTATCTTTATGTAACTAAATTAAAAGGGGCCATTTACTTATTGGCACAATTTTTACCAATAAAAGGTGAATAATCTTAGCAAATCATTAGATAATTCGTCTTCAGAGTTTGATTGGCGTATTTCAATACTGAATTGAATCAAACGTTAATTTTTGATGTTTTTTTACTTGTCGTCTGAGAATTCAAAGATTTTTACCCGCAGAACAATAATTACAAAATTAGTTTATTTTTGTTTCACACTTTGCTACAAATCAAGCTGGAAGTTAATCTATTGATCATTTCAAAGATGGCTAATCGTTGGTTTTTAGCAGTTAGTCTCAAACTTATATTTTGCACAGCCATTGTGAGGTTTGATTGTAACTTTATAAAAGAAAAAATTTGACGGTTTTTTCAATAGAGTGATAACGTACGTGGAAGAAGTGTAAAAGTGGCTGCCTAACTAGAATCAAAAACAATCTCTAAAAATGTTTGTTATAAACCAGTAGTCCTGGTTAGAAACTGCCACAACATTGAAACCGCACAGGCAGCATAGGTGGAAATAAGTGGATTTTACAACTATATCCTTCACAGCTCTTCTTGGAAAAATGCCTGCAAATGTAGGTAGTAGCGTTGTTAAAGTTGCTTCATCTGCTCTTGATTACAATTCAACAATAAACAACTCATCATTATAGAAAGACACAATTTATACCATTAATCATGGTTGTTGCTAGTACAGTACTGAAAATTATTTCTTACTGCTACATCCTCATCATCGTCTCGTAAGCATTATCGTTATTAGAACAGCTGATGATAAACTTATTATTGCTCATTTCTATCTACAATTGTGTGCAATTAATCTTCATCTACAGTAAATTTATACGATTTTTCTAAATACAGTGTTTTTTTTTCAGGGAAAAAAAAGAAAACAATAGTATCCCTGTATTTACGCAGTCAACAAGTTGTGTGCTCGGGCAAATAACTAAATATTGGCCCATCGCGCGCACACTGCGTTTGATCTGTTCAAATTTGAATTTAAGATTAAATTTGTTAGACCTACAACCCACCTGTCAACATTATATTCAAATATTGTTATTTTTACAAGTGATGTTTATGTTTGCTCAATAGTATAGTTATTGTTACGTTTGTAATACATATTTGTATATAGCGTTAAATGATTTTATATAGAGTTAACTTGTACAGTTTGGATTGCTAGTTAGTGGTGATTGATAGTGAACGTTTATATCTATAACATAAAAGACACGTTTTCTCTAAAAAAAATTAAAATAAACGGAAAAGGCATATTTGTGGATGAACTTATTGTTAGTGAATACAGACATGGATTAACGGTAAAATTGCAACATTTTCCTCCATCATTTCAACCGTTTTCCTCTTCTTTCCGAAAATTCACAAAAAATCTCTGGTTATTATAATTTGTTGTAATCGAATTAGTGTGTGGTTTCTCTTAAATTAAATTTGCTGCTTTTATAAATCTCTTTCTGTCCACTTATCTATCTATCCTTATCTAACTTTTCACATTCCCAAGTTAATATTGATAATTTTTCAAATTAGCTGTTCTAAACTTTGGTTATTAACAATCATAATGAATGCTGTTTCAATATTTCCCAAGTTAGTACAGTAGCGTTAATGATTACAGTTCGTTGGCGTTCGACATCTAATTGAGGCACCAAAGTTAAACCTTATAACTTTTTGTGTAATTATCACAATTGTTTATACAATTCATCAACATTCTGTAATAAAATTGTTAAATCATATAATGCTAAATAAGTCTAACATGCGGTTAACTATATCTATACAAAGATATGGGAAATAAAAATAAACTAACTATTAGTAGAATATTCTCCAAAATAAATATTGAACGTTTTGATGAAATTCGAATTATATAAAACTACATGTTAAGTTAACTGTAGTCGGAATTATAACGGTCTTTTATTAGTTTTGTCTTGTACAGCTTGCACTGCTCAGTTTGTTTTAATTGTTGCTTTATTGCTCCGTTTTTTCCTTTTTATAATTCTATGCTGTTGTAATAACTGTTTTCTATTCTTATTAAACATATACTTGAAGTGCTGAATATAATTAGTAACAGGACTGGTTTCAGCAAGTTAAAACAGACGATTGCGATTAAAGTTTTATTGCATCAAAATATCGTGATCAAGTCGAATTTGGTGATTGTTAGCTACAACTTGTAACGTTTTATTATGTGAATGAGTTTGATTAACGTTTCAACTACAATTTTCCTAGTTACTACTATTATTACTGTTGTCATTGCTGTTGTGGTAATTGTGGTTGTTGTTGTTGTTGTTGTTGTTATTGAAGGTGTTTTATGCAAATCTGAACAAAACACTGGTTATAGGCAATTAAAAAATATTCAGATGATAACTTTAATTCATAGATTCCTATTAAATAGTAAGGAATTTGCACCTAGGTAGAGTGTTAATTAATTTGATCTAAAAACGGGAGCTCTACATGTATAAACAGACGGAGGCCATCTGGCGCATCCACCAAAATTCGACAAGCTTAAAACTAGTTAGAACTTCGATTGATCCCTCTAATTTCGGTTGTTTGTAACATGTTATCATCAATATAATTGATTCGTTATAGTGTTGAATCCAATATGGCTTCCTGTTCAAACGCATATTACCCTTCTTTGTAAAATATCGTTTTGATCGTCGTATATTATTGTTTGATAGGATTGTTTCCCTTTAAGCTCTTTTCTTTAAACGAAAGAAAAAGTAAAATAATTCAATGTAGAAATGAAGAGAATGAAAGAGAGAGAGAGAGAGAGAAGTAAGTGAGTTTTGTTGAATAGCAAACATTTTAAAACATTTCACCACCGGCACGGCGTATATACCATCTCATACCAAACATTTAACTTTCGTTTTTGGTTTTCCCTTCTTCATTTCAGTATAGAGAGAAAGAGAGAGTTCAGTGTTTGAAGAGACGTCAGGAGTATGGTAGGTATATAATGTCGACATTTACTAAAATAATTTATTTAGCAGGAAAATGTATAACTGTCGGTAAATATTTCCAAACCAAACTGAGGCATACTTTCGTTTTGTATACTCAACAAATATACGTTTTTCAGTACGAAAATTCTCTTTCTCACATTATGTATGTATATACTGAAAACGGGCAAAGATTTCTAAATATCTATATACATAGTGTACATATTTAATCTAGCGAGTTGCGGAGCACTTCACTTTATTATTCGACACTCTTTAGAATAATACATGGATGTATGTACATATGTATTGACTGATACTTTGTGTTAATGATTTTTCTAATAGAATACAAAGCAAAAAAAATCTCTACGTTAATAAGATGGGATTTATTTGAAATTACGCAAATTCTATTATGTTCTCCCAACAAGCATCATAAATTACGTACGAAAATTATCTTTATATTATTTGAACAATACCTCTGTGAAGGCTTTTGTGTTTAACATTTTGTAAAAGGGGGCAGATACAGAGTACAGTTGGAGTTTTAAACAAATAATTTCACTTATCATAAAACAATAACCATGAATCATTATAATGTTTACTTTTATAAGATTGACGCTATCTTCATATCTTGGCCCTTTTTGTTTCAAATTATAAACATATTTATGTCTTCTTAGATATGCAAAATTCAACAATAATATCGTAAATCAATTAGAAAAACATCAAATATAAATATTGCAAATAAATCACAATTTAGTTGATATGTTTAATAAATTATACAGCAGATATTTTGCAATATTAGCTAAATGAGTTAAAAATACGGATCATCTTTGGTTCACTTTAATATTTACGTATTTGTGTGACTTATTTAAATATTTAAGTGACAATATAAGTCGTCTTTAAAGATTTATATAGGATTAAGTTGTTAACTTAATTCTATAGTTATTTGTATAGTCTGTATCAGCCCCGAATGCATAAATCCTTACAGAATTACTCGATCAACAGATAGTTTTGAAAAATAACAGAAGCTTTTTCAACTGTTTTCATAGCATACAACTAGTGTAGAAACTATACAGTCTCTGTCACGCAACTCTATATGCCTGTGTATTCTTTGGTAATGGTAAATCTCTTGTAGGTCATTTGAAAATTAATAGTCAGAATAGCTTTAATGTGAAAATACGTGTCTGTCTATTACAACTTGATATCAAAAGTGGATCCTGCTCATACCTATAGATCTATTGTGTTTTACATAAACAGAAATAGAAATGAAGTAGTTGTCTTTTAATTCTCTAATGATAAAAATCGGCTTTATAATGGTTCCTTACAGACACACAGAATTTATGTTCGTCCTTCTCTTGAATAAATGTACTGACAAAGAGGGGACTTGAATATTTGCTAAGTTGCTAATTATAATGCCATTGATGATACTGTATGTGGTTAACACTTAAACAAAGAATAACCTCAGATAGATCCAATAATATAACAGTCTTGAAATTAGTATCATTTTTTTTTTAAATATATAAGAAACTTTTAAATAAGTGGCACGTTTTTGTTTTGTCAAAATCTTGTTGAAATTCACTGTATTTTTACAATGAAGAAAGTTGTAATCGTTAATAAGTGCTAATTCTTTGCTTAAACGTAATTATTTATTCAATTATGTCGTTGTTATTATTTAAATAAATAACAACAATATTGTTGTTTCAATAAATGGAAGTTTTTGAAGAAATCAAAAAAAAAAAATCTCACTCAGTTGCGATTTATAATTATTTGTAAACAAATATAAAATTGTGGATAGATATGGTTTTTAGCTGAGTAGTTCTATTATATAACAAATTTTCTGTATATATATAGATGCAATCAACCGTTTTATCAGTCTAAAATATAATGATTACAAACACAAACATACACACATATATAAATAGACAGTTTGAGCTTTAGCCAAGGGGTATCTCCACTCATCCATAAACCTCCTACTCTCTACCTTTGTTCATTCATAGAACATGTCAATAGAACCACCCTGTTGTTGTACAACCAAATAGAATAAAAAAGAAATTAATCCGTATGATTTAATCGAGTTTGGACTATCATCAATAATTGACATTAAAAGTATTTCAATTGATTAGAGTAAATATTCAAAATATTGCTGTAAAAAAAATAAAAATCGAATCGATTTCTAATTTTGAATGTTATAGTGGGAGCTTTGCAAAAAAATCTCATTCGCAAACCTTAACGAATTTACTTAACCTTATTTCTACACATAATCCGTAACATTGAACATCCTGACATAAATCCTCATTCTGGTACGTTGTAATCCTAGATATCCTGTATATTGAAGAGAGGATAAATAAATTACAGTTTTAGCCTGTGGGATTGATATCGGTCGACCGTCGATTTGGATCGGTCATGCTAAACTGGATTACAATGTACGGTACTTATACAAACATACATGAAAATTCCCGTCTTTTTTTTGAAAATATGGTAACAAAAAGGTTGAAAAAAAAAGAATTATCTGTACCGTTTCACAATAAATTTGGTAAAATTTAAAAAATCGATCATAAGTGTAGATACTTACATTCACCCTTACTTTACAATTGACTATAGGGATAGTGAGAAATTACCATAATATTGATCGTTTTAATAGCTGAAGTTTACCACAAAAGATACAAAACTAATGAATAATCAACATAGTAGAGGAGAAAAAATGTAAATAGGATGGTCTGTAGTTTAATGATAATATTCATGTGAAATATATAGTAAAGTATCTAATAATTGCCCTTTTGACACGTGACCTTTGCGCGATATATATGTGACACGTGTCGTAACACTGACAGGAAGTGCATTTAGTGTTAGATTACAACCCTTCTGCTTTCCGGTTGATTATTAATTAATAACACGTTAGTATAACACACATTTTTACAATTTATGTTTTATTTTTAATAAAACATAAATTTCAAGTATGTAGTAGGTATCTATGTATATGGTTGTTTTTCATGTGGATGCTGATAAGAACAAAAATAAGTCTAATGAATTTTTATTTATATTGTCTTAGTCATAGGTGTACTTTGTTATTTCAAATATTTTATAATTATGATGTAGTCCTTCCTTGATATGACTGGTCAAATTATTGTTCGGATATGGGTATAAGTCTATCAATAGAATTATACCTGATGATTCACGATATAAACGTTAATTATTGGTATAAACATTGTTAACTATTAAGCAATAAACAATAAAGATTCCTATATTACGAGTGGTAATGTTAACATTAACGCTAACGTTAACAGGTTGAATAATTGCACAATTATAATTAGACAAATTTTATTGCAAACCGATTTTTCTTATGGTTTCTCAACATTATCTATTATACGTGTTTTGGCCATACTGCAGGGTCGCCAAGAGACACTTTCGCTGCATTATAAACACAGTTAACTGGCACATCGAAGGCCCTGCTCTATTATATTATAAACAGAAACAAATGCCGTTTCATTTGTGGAAAACGAAATTAATCTAATTGTAAGCTAAGCTTGCCATAAGTGTAAGTTAAGCTGTCTGTTAATACAATTCTGAAATAAGTCTCACTATCTATCATAGATACCTATGTTATATTAAGAAATTGTAAAGTATAGTAAAACGTTGTGTCATAAGAATATAACAATTCGTATATTTGCGCTCAACATTAACGTTAGCATTGTGGTTATCATTAGAAATGCAGAAACTGTCTACAATGCAAGCGTTAATTCTAATGATGACGCTAATCGTAAGTGATGGAAATTCTGCAAAACGCAATTTATAAATGTTCATTTACGTAACATCTTGCACTAACAATAAGACTTCATTTTAACAACTTCTAATTCAATATTTTATTTCATATTTTCTAACATTTAATCGATAAAATGACAAGTTGAGTGAACGAGCACATTTATTTTATAACGAATTCCAATTGAAATCCACTCACTATATAACATTTAAGTAAAATTCAGGTGGAATTTGAATTATTTTTTTTTTGAAAAATAAACGGATTTCAATTTGTAACTCTACTGCAAACTATAATACAGTCCTCGCATCAAAGTATTGATTATATCCAACGAAACAGATTCTTTTTTATTTCACCTATATATTTTTTTCGACTATATTTTATAAATAAAACATTTCGATAGGGTGGTTTTCCATTAATATAAAAGTTGAGTGATTTTCCAAGTTTTGTTACTCGCTTTTCCAAATTATTGATTTCCTAAATCAACCAATAATCAACGATTCAAGAGGGTTTATCAAACACTATAGTAATGCTTTGCAAATTTATTTTATACAATAATTGTACTTTTATTAAAGTTTATACACGCATAGATCGATAAACCGACAACTGTGTGGTGATTACTTTTGTAATTACTCGTCTTATTCTAAAGAAAAGTCAAAGAATAGGATTGCCAATAGTATTCGCGCTTGACTTCTTAGGAGTGAATCTGCTAGTAGAACTTCTAGATAGCAGATTGGACAGCTGGTAACGTTTCCAAGGTATTAATAGATAACGGTTTCATGTTTGATAGACGTACTGTACAGGGACCGTACAGATTGTAATTATCAGTATTAGATCCCCATCTACCATAGTGTCAAATGTTCAACCTCAAATTATTTTTTGAAAAAAGTTGTCTATTCGATTCTCAATTTTCATATGCTCGCAGTTTCCGTAATTTAACGAATTTTTTTAAATATTTCATTGAATTTGTAGATTTGTTTATTTCTATTTATATTACACAAATCAAAAAAGTAAACTTTACTCTGTAAAAAAACAAAAATCAAAGGTATTTGTTAGATGATTTGTTAATTAGAAGTATTGCAATGAAGACATTTAACATGTAAATAAATAAAATAACAATAAGATAGAAAAAGAGGAAAAACCAATCAATTATCGGTTCAATTATGACCAAATAAACAAAAATCAATAGTCAATAGTTTATGGACGAAAGAAACAAAAGAAATGATTACAAAGTTCAACACATATAATCTATCAAATATTTGTCTATTTGATTGTTAACTAACTTGTTTATAAATTAATATATAGTTTTCCGTATCATTATTATTAGAATTATTTTATTAAATGCAAAATTTACAATATAAATCATACGGTAAATTTGCACAAATTATAAACTTGCTAATAACGAATTGTTAAAAGTTAAATAAAATTATTTTTATCCACCTCATTTATACATAAACATACCTACATATGTATGTATGTATGTATGTACTCGTATGTATACACCTATATTTATATATAATTTTCATTCATTTACGTTTCCAACATTCGTACATACTTAACGCGTAAATATTTGGTTATTTGTAGTTTTTGTTTATTGAAAAATAACGACTCTTCATGAATGAAACTATTTATTTTATTATTATTGATTTCTCTGTAGGAATAGTAAATTTATTTTGTTAATTACAGTAAATGTTTTATTTTTTTATTTAGACAAAAATAAAACACACATAGGTAAGTACCGACATAACATTTATAAACATCAACTTTAATAATTTGAAATAGGATTAATTTATTTAAATTTTCTCTCCATTATTTTTCCAGTCACGAGCTTTGTAGAAGCAAAAAAAAAATTATATATAACGTGATGATTATATTATCACCTGGCCAAAGTCTAAAGGAATAAATTTATCACAAACCCAATATTTACTTATTGAATATTTCATGGTAACCAGGGATCACCAAACTAGAAAAGATGCGATAACAATGCTTAAAACAAATAATAAAAAAAAAAAATGCATCTGTAAGTTATTTATAGATTTTACGGAAATTTTTCTCTTTTTATTATTATTATTATAAGAACAATAATAATGATAGTAATTATAGCAAAATGGGTCAATATGTAAGGCAATATTGGAAATTCTCCCCTTTAATCATTAAAGATTCATATGGTGCATTAATGTGACCATTACGTATATCTATTCAATTTTCCATACACACACACAATAAACATAATTTTATATGTTCATCTTTATCTAACATGTTAAAAATTCAATTATGACGTAGAGTAAAATAAACGAAACGGAACAACAAACACGCATGTAGAGGTAGAGAGAGAGTATGAACATGCATAGCTTTATGGTCCCATGATTTTATCAAGCTGGTCTCTGATTGGTTGTTTACTTAAAGGGGACGGCCACTACACTATATACAAACATGCAGAAACTAGTATTCCCCCCCGACACAATGTCTGTTTCGTATACACAGATCATATGATATGGGCTGAAATGGGATGGGATGGGATGCTGGATTCGTTTTTTTTTTTGGTATGTTTTGTTTCTTTTATATTGGTGGGGATCTTTACCAGATGGTTTAAATTTCATTTTGTATATTAAAAATAAAAAATTCAATGGTCTATATTTAGTAAACAAAATGGCCGCATTATGTGTTTTATCTTGGATTGTTTCTCTACAACAAATTAATAGTTAAGAACAATTTAATAATAAGCCGATTAGAAATGATTTATCAAATAGAAGAGGATATAAGGAGACTTTAAGACGGGTTTCTCTTCTAATAGTACTTGGTATTGTGTTTAAGTTTGCGATTAGAAGAAGATTGAACCGTTTGCTTCTAGGATTGAGAAATTTTAAAGATCGTCCCTACCAACAGGGGATCTTAGGGAATTTCTTCAATAAAATACCGACATACAACTCGGTACGCTTTGATGTTGTTGTATAAAATTATCGCAATTAGATTGTGATTTTTTTTATAGCTTTACGATCTAGATTACAACAAATAGACGCAATAAATTCGCAATAATAATAATCAAAAGAAAATGCAACGGCTTTCCACCTACCTTATTATTTATACGATTTGAATATTGCACTGTTTGAGGGGGAAATGTAGACGAGACACTGTACCGTTGTCGTCGCCGTCGTCGTCATCACCAACTGGTATAGTAAAGAACGAATGCGATCTCTTAAATAAACAAGGGCGAATTGCCCTTACAAACTACCACTAGTTATAGTAAACTACTAGACCTATGTATATGCACTTTAATCTGTCAGACAGTGAAACACTTGAATTTTAATTTAATGCAACAACAAAGAATACTTTACCTATTTAATAACAATTCGCTATAACCGAACAAAATGTGTTGAAACTTGGAAAATTTGACCTGATTTTATATTTTATTCTCGTCGCTTTGATTTATTACGAACTTTTAGTTCAGGCCTAGTAATGGTGGTGTCTTTTAATTAGCGATAAAGAGGATGTTTCCTATCTTTCTCTATTCGTCTATCATCACAGACAACTATAGTAGAAAGAACATGTATGTATGAGGCGCGTTATATGTGTGCATGAAATCCGCGCGACTAAAATGTGTTTACTTTTCCTGTCCTATGTACACATCCTTTGTCCGGGACTCACCGATATCGTATTTACTATTAGACATCTGCTCCTCAACTATACTGTGTAGTTCTGTACCTAAAATTTCACTGAATTCTATAATCGTTCATGACTTTCAATACGTTTGAATATTACTGGATCGATTCAATCGTTGAAGAAAAGATGGAAATTTCTCTAGAAAACAATTTCAAATAAAATACAAGAGTAGAAAATTCCATAACTAACGATTTACAGCTTAAGCGGTATCTGTACGTGAAGAATTGTGTTTCTTAATGTATTCATTATTAATGACAGAATAATATACTGCAACTGTTGCCGGCAACATTTGCAACAAAGTTTGCGAGAGTTGTCCTCATAACGCTACGAATTTGTGTCGTAAGCATCCTTTGTTAGCTGCAGTTGACAACATAAATCAGCTGATTTATTACATAATAGACGCAACAAACCAAATAACCATAACTGACGTCTATACATGGCACGCATTGCTTGCAACATTTCTTTAATTTTTATTTATTTACCACTCTGTGATGGAACAAGTTTCAAGCGTTGTTTATGTAGCTTGAGTATGGAGGCAACAAACCAATGTAAACTCTAAGTTGTGTGTTGCTAGCTATGCTACAAAGTTGTTGCCAGTAGTTTGTTGCCAACAAAATTTGTCTCATTATAGATTAAGGTCAACAGGAACAACAGCAACTTTTTGATATAGAATACGTCTTTTAAACCGATAGCTATATGAGGTAGAATCCTGCAATTGGGAGTAGATTTGACAACCATAGAGTAACCATCATTTAATTTCTCTACCCTGTGAATCTAACATATCTACGTACAACATTATAAAAATGATTCCTAACCGCAAGTTTCGTAGTTTTTCAGCAACGCGGTTATGTTACGTTAAATTTACTCCTAATTTCTCATACGGAAACACTAGAATTTTATGGCTTTAAAGGGTTAAATAGCTTCAAAACTCAGTACATCTTATAAAAATCGATTACGGAACAAGATTGTCAACAGAGATTTTCGTCTTTATTAAAATCAAGTCTTACTCTTATTATTTTTTATCTTTATTAATGGTCACAAACAAAATAATTAAAACTCTCAGAAAAGACTTGTTCAAGTGCCATATTTTTGACAATTTCGATATAAAAAGAAAAAAAAATGATAAAAACTTTGAGTATTGTTGCCACTTTAAAATTTTGCAGTATCTCTGACAACAACAAAAAAAAACAACAACTAAAGATACTCACTATTAATATATTTCACCCACTATCACCACAATGACGGCAATCTCAATCAAATTTCCAATTTTAATAATGAACGTACAATGTTGAAAACAACAAGAGAAAAGAGAGGGTGGAAAGTACTTGAGGCAACGCGTGCTGTGCTTGTGGTGTGACGGTTAAATCCCTTGCCTGTTTTTCTACCACCCAATTGCTTACTGCCCTTTATTACGTTTTACTAGTTCATAATATTGTAGGGATATTTTTATTATTAACTGATGAAATTTTATTGGCAATTTTTTAACGCACATTCAAAACATATCCCTATAGGAAAAACCACACAAAATCATAAGAAATAAGTGATGATTTCTGAAATAGATAGCTTAGATTTCTCTGTTTGGTAATATTAGGTGTTAAATATAAAACTATCGATTTTCTTGTTGTAAGAGTGTATGTGGGAATTGCCGGTGGAAAAGTAAATAAATTGATTATGTAACTGTGTGCGTGTTTGTGAATTTTCTTTAGCATTACACAAACAACATATGGCAGGATATATTTTTTAAATTTCTTAATGAATTCCCCACTCATCATTTCGAGAAAAAAAAAGAAGAACCTAGTCATGACACTGATATTAGGTATTTTACAAAATATATTTAAAAAAGCAAGCAAACAATAAAATGGCCTTAAGTTAACAATTTCGTATGGAAATCGACTAGAAACTAGGAGTTTCTCACTGTTTCTAATGTTTACTTTTTGATAAAATCTTATCGTTTCTTAAGAATAAAAAAATTATTAAAATTTTATTTCCTTACTCTACCTTTTTCTATTCTTTTACTCAACATATACTCCATTAATGTTTTATTTTTTTTTAAGTACAAGAATAATAACGAGGTATTTACATAAACAGGAAAATTTTCTGCTGTTTTATGATGTTAGTTGAAAGCCTATATTATCGATATAATTCCAAGAATATTGCTCAACCTGTGACAAGACCTACATGACCATAAACCAGTCTTTCTATATGTTTGCATAAGATGGCGGCTTGTGTTATCTCTGCCGCGATAAGGCCAGGTATGTCGTGTACTCAATAAATTACAGCATCTCTCTCTGTTCTCATCTTATGTTTGCTAAGAAAATATCTTTCCATTACCTTACCCCACCGAACCGCTTTGACACCATCATCTAGATACACCTATACAACACAATTTGTTCCTACTTGACAAAGACTCAAAATATTATCAAAAAAAATCAGTAAAGATCTTAATTGGTATTTTGTTTGTTTCGACAATGATTTGAGGTAATTTACGAAATTATTAAGTCTTAATTAAATGTGAATTACACAAATACACATTATATTTATAATTCTGTGTACATAAATTATATTATTTATACATAGAATAAATATAATAGATTGTTTGGTTGGTCAATGTTGTCGAATCAGTTAACAAAGTCAATAGAATTATGTAAAATCATCATGTCAATAGGTCTTGTTTTGAAGTAAATTTTTGAATCAATATTGATCCTGTTACAATTTAATTCAAAGGACAGATTTGAAAATAAAGTCAAAATTAAATAAAGAAGAACTATTTTATTAAAATTACCTTTCTTTAAAATATCTCCTGTATTTATTTACTAGCAAATCATATCTCCCAGAGTCCTAGATGAAATCTTAGAAAGACACGTTCTGGTATTATTTAATTATTATTTTTTCAAAAGATGATCATTACTGTATGTTAGAAAAAATTGTTAGGTATAGATAGGAATTGTATTTGTAATTTCATCATTGGTTTTTCCAATTTACAAAATACTTGAAATCTATCGTAAATTATAAAAGTGTGATGGTATTTATCTAGAAAACAGGAAGATGAGAGAATATTGTGATAGATTCTACGAAACTTCGTGTTTTATTACTTTTGAAAAATCAATAAACCAAAATACGGTTCAACGTTGTCAATGAAACTTTAAAATTATAACGAAATACGTTCCAAGAAAGAGTAAAATTGTAAGAACTTGATGATAAAATGATCACACTGATAAACAAAAACAAATTGATCTATCGGGAAGCTTTTATTGAGTGAGGCTGAGAGATACAATTTCGAATTTATACCTTTTTGAGAACAAGACTCCGTAAGTGTTAAAATATGACAGGTTAAATGGCCAACAACACGTCAACGCTGTTTTGAGACCCGTTTGTTACCAATTTTCTGCAAGATGTAGGAGTTCTACGCCCTCACTGACTAGTTCTTCAATAGATAAAACATATGTGGAATATGACGGACTATAGCTTGAAAATGTTTACTTCTACCAGCAAACAAGCTGAAAAAGGCTGATTATAAACTACAGGAAATCTGGAAGATACTGCAGAAAGATATTGATCCTCTCATTCAAATTTTGCCCCACATAGGGAATATATTGTAAAATTGGTGGCTAGTGATGTATCTCCTATTGGGAATCTATCAATTTGCACATTTAAAGTTGGTTGTTGGTTATTAGCTGATTGCAAATAAGCTGTGAAAGGTTTCACAGTAAAATCATAAAATTTTGCACTTATGAGTGCTGCAATTTTTTGGCATAGTTCGTACGGTATACCTATGTACCAACATACTGAGGTAGCATTGAATAATGCAAATATCGGTCATGATACGTTCTTTACTGGTGTACTTTTAACCACGAATGGATTCTCTTGTAATCTATAAGGTTTATAACAAATGGATAAAATTTCTATTGTTAGTACAAATGTACAGCAAAAAAAGAGTCTAGGAGTGTTGCGTATGTGCAGCTGCTACCTATAAAAGTTCTTAAATAAAAAGTCTTTCAGTTTTTTAACATATAGCGATTTTTAAGTATTACCTTCACCATTCTTGGTTATCATCCTGATCTATATACGAGAATATGAAGAGAATTCAACAGATACGGATAGTCATTACACATATACTAATATTGATGTACAATAACGTGGATTTTGTTAATCTTTTCACTTATTGAGATATATCCCTCTGTCAATGTTTTCTATGCTAATGTTTGATTATCAGATTATATAACAAGTGAGTTCAGTTTCCGCCGGATATCGTATCATCACCATCACAATCACACTATAATAGATATATAAAAAAGAATAAAGTTCCAATTTTATTTATTGTTATTAAAATAAAAAGTTGACTGAATCAATAATAGATTTACTACTGCTTATAAATTAAAAAAAATAAATGAAACAAAACAAAACAAAATTGTTTCGATATATCTATGATAACCTAAAAAAGGTTCAATCAACCATTTAGCTTATTACTATATTACAACAATCTATATCACAAATGTTATCAAAACATAATTACTTTTACTTACAATTAATTGCACTCATATATGTGCATTATTTCCATTTATTGAATTTGTAATCTTGTTGTATTCTGCAAAATTTCCCATTGTTATCAAAACATCATTTAACTCCAATATTGATATTATCGTTTAATTTTCTCAAAATTTCCTTTCAATTGTTTCATCCATCATGAATTTAAAAAGAAACGAAATTAAACTCGGTTCGTTAGTCAAGTTTGGAATTAACGTCTTTTTTACATTTCATTAGCAAATCTAACAGACTTTAAATACTTTGACAAGTTGCCTGCCTGCTGGTGCTCCTGCTTTTTTTTGGTCGTTCTCCTTCTTTATTATCTTATTGTTGAAAAAACCGAAATTGACGAATCTTTAATTAAATCAACTTTTAATTAATTTCAATTTCAAGTACCATTAGCGGTAACGTAATTAATGATAAAATCAATAAAACAAAGGTGAATGCGTTATTATTTCAAATAAATAATAATAATGATAATAATGAAAAATTGTCATTGATTTTGAGTGGATTTTTTTAGAATAGTTTATGATGCAATTCTAGTTGTTAGTGGAGAGTGGAGAGTAGTGGTAAATTGCAACTGTATTATAATCATGATGGACGTGTGTTGTATTCGAGAAAAAGGGGAAATATTTTGATGGAGAGTAAGTCCACCCATGACAGTTCCATACAATTGTTGCAATTCTTAATCTGTAGAGAGCCTCTCTATCAATACCACATGATACATTTTATTGACAATGCCACAATAATACGACTGAAAATGACAAAATCTTAAAGAAATTTCAAAAATATTTTGAAATATCTTGATGGATTTAAAATGAAATTTTCAAATGTCGCTAGGGATTCCTAGCCTCTTCAGCGGTTTTTCCATTTATACTTTTTTTTTTTGGATTATGCAATAAATTAAATATAGCCACGTTTCTAGTAATCTCAATAACCAACAAAAACTTTTCAATTAACTCACCACCCTATAGAAAGAGCCGTTGCGAACTTATCAAAGTAACTCTCCCATAAAAATCAAAACATTGGCGCATGGTCTCTCTTTCATACATCCTATCCCAATAACAAAGACTCATCCTTTGGGAATTTATTTGAAATTCAACAACTACCACTAGAAGAAATCACTTGTTTTTCTTTCCATTAACAAATTTTAATTTGTTTTTACCACAATTATTTTATTTTTTTTTATTATTATTATACTTACAAAGCTTTATTTAAATCCTACCGTGAACAACTGTCACAATTCTTGATCTCTCTTTTACTCTTCTCACACTTGTTTTCACTTTATAAAAGGGTGGCTTAGAAAAATTTCCCTACTACTGCTGGTATATATCTACACGTATTATGGGGGTGTAAAGACATACATACGATTCATACATATAACTGCAGGGGTCCTGATCATCATGGATGGATATAATTTGTATTGGCCAGATTTACACCCCCGGGGCAGTGTAATGAACACACAATTGTCGGCTTAAGTTTGATTGTAGCCCCTTTGGGCTATAGTGCAACCCTCAAATATTAGGGGACTTACACAATATTAAACGATCGCTTAAATACAACGTTAATATCGTAGAGAAAATCAAGGAAATTGACGATTTTATTATTAGACTTCTTATATTGAAATATAAAGTTTGTAAATCAAGTTTAACTGAAAGTTTAGAGTTCCTTTGTAAATAATGCGATCGCTTCCTATATTAGTCGTCAGTGGCAAATTGAAAATTAATTTAATTGTGTGTGTGTGTGTGTGTAGTCATTCAAATAAATATTTGATAAAATCTGTGAGCAATTAAATTTAATAAAATGTGACCATCAGTATCATCATGGTGATGATCATCATCTGGATGTTCACAGGACCGTGGGATAAGCCTACGATTCAGCTAGCTTGACACGCGCTAGTGTTTTCCGTATCCACGTGCCATGAAATCGAGGCCCTTTGTTGAAGACGTGATTTTGCTGTTGTTAAATCAAATCCCTGTTTAATGTCTTTAATTGAAATCGTATTCACCCACTTTGTGTCAAACAGTTTCTCTTTTTATAGTTGACAACATTACTGTACATTAAAATTTTGATAAAGATCAGAATTAATTTTGTATGGGTGCCTACCTATGTAGCTTTTTATTTTGCAAAGGAAATAACAATAATTAGAATATATTGTAAACATTAACATTCGGTAGAGTACGTCGCAAATACTTGTTTTAATCAGTAAAGTAAACACCAATAGACTGTCAAACATAAAGACAAAATGTATATAGCAAAAAAAATCTGTGTTTGTAAAAGACTTAGATACATTGTTGACGGGAATTAATTACATTTAATAATATTTACCACAATTTTTTTATCTTCTGTTTTAGGTGTAGATATATTTGATTTCCATACCGGTTTATTGTAATTTTGTACCTCTTATAATTAATACGAGATTGTTAAAGTTTGATCATTAATATAGGTCAAACGTGTGATAATTGAACGTCAAAATACAAAACAGTGGAATGTTTTTATTAAAAACAATATTTGTTTGTTACCAGGGCGAAAGCAGGTGTGCTTCATAACAAGGGAGTGTCACATGTAAGTTAAGAAGAATAAAACTTGAAAATTCTTCTAACTTTAATGACAAAGGTCTGGAGAAACTAGCTTTTGGAGATCTTAAAAGACTGAAAGAGTTCCAGATTTGTACTTTATTTTTCTGCGTCTCTTGTTCATTTACAAATTGGAATCACTGCACAATCAAATACATCAACAACTGCGGTAACGTTGCGCAGGTATTTTCCTGTGAGGAGAGTGCAGCATTTAATTGCCAATAATGTTGACTTTATTGTAGCAAGAACTGTTCCAAACACGTCGAGAGTTAAGATTTACTTATGAAATACTTGAGAATTTCAACGAAATTTGTTTTACTTCCTCGTTTACAGTATTTTCTAATTGTTGATAAAGGAACTATAAATATCATTTCTTATTTAATATACCTTACAGCTTGTCGATTAAGTAAAGTTTATATAACGAATTTTTACAGTTATTCCATTACTGCAGGCTAGGATTTTTATAAAAATTCTATACACATACACACACTGTACTTATAATATACGTTTTGTTGACTTTCAGTGTTTGAGCCGTTATAATAACCACCACCAATTTTTTTTCATATAAATATAGTAAACAAAAAGAAATTTGTTTATCAGAGGGGAAAAAAGAGATATAATTAACCCAAAAAATTTCAAACATAATCTGGTCTCAAAGTATTAATCTAACGGTTAAATTGTGCCATAACGTGACCAATTCTAGTTGAGTTTTTTAATAAAAAATTCATTAACCAAAGATTGATTTTATATCATGCATGAAAGCATAAACATAAAGATGGCGTTGTGATTCATAACATTTACGTTCAACTTTATACAAACATTACAAAAAAAAAAATGTTTAACATATGGTCATTTAATTTCAATTACTTCTGTTTTATTGCTGTCGTTTTGTTGTTTTATTTTTTCATCTTTTATTTTGTGATAAAAGAAAATGGATTGTTTGACAATAGCAACAATGACAAGACGATCTTGATGCAGGATCTATCGAAATCCTGCCAGTCGCGGAAATCCAATAAAGCTCTCTCTTTACAATGCTCACCCGGCTGTGACCCTCTTGATCATCTGCCAATCATAAAAACACAGAGAGAGAGTATAGTACAGGCTTTGACGCGAATAACAAGCGAAAAAGGAAAATGGGGAAGAGGGTGAAGTTTGAAGGATCTTCTCCAATTGAGATGTGGACGCTTTTGTTCTCTACTATTCATATTTATAAAATAATACCAATAGTGTTTTATTGTCTACAATAAACCGCTTATTCGCATTTATTGTTTCGTTGTTTAACATTGTCAAAGTCAAAAAATATCCATTGTCCACCTGTTCAGAAATCCTTTGGTTTTAGTAAATTAATAAAATTATTATCTATAAAATCATTTTCTATAAACTAGTCCATATGGCACCTGTTAAAATATTGACTCAAAGTCAAATTCTGGCGTGTCATATAAACAACTGTAAAACACTTGGAGAGATTATCAGTTCTTTTTTTTTTCTCTTTGCTTAACTTTGCTATAAATATAACCAAACGTTCTACTTCTATGTATATGCAAGCCTTACGGAAAATGAAATTATATCATTAATAATTCAATGGTCTGTTACATTCTATGTTGGGGTTAAATGTTCGAATAACAGTCACGCGATTTATGTACGTTTTAGCTTTTTCATGCCAAATCGAAACGATATCAGAAATCTTTGTGGTGGATATTAATATTTTATTTTCATAAAAATTCGGATTGATCATTGAGAATAAAAGTCGTCAGAATTTGAACGATAACCGTATTTTGTATTTTGAATTTAGTCGGTCGTAAAGACAACTTATTGGACACCGTTCTACTATTTGCGTGTCTTTAAAGTAAAAATCGTCACAACGTCACGACGATTATTTCAATTATATTTGACAAAACATCAATTTCGAAATATAATGATAGTCAAGTGTTAATCATCCAACTCCTTACTTGAGTGCTTGAGTCAAGTTTAGTGAATTGTTTTTGGTTTACCATATACGTATACATGAACAACTTTTTTAATTAAACTTATTTTGAACAAGCCCAATGTGCTTATATCTAGAAATACTGCATAAGATCGTTTTTTTGTAAGCTTCAAGCGACAGTATATAGGATTTAAGATTAATCTTCTACATGATCCTGTTCCTGATCAATATATTTGCAAGTCGTAAACTCTAGTTGTGTTGTAATAAGGCTATAACATCCAACAACCTAATTTGATGTTATCTCGTAGAATATGGTTTAGAAAAATGGAGTTTGCCAATTATCGATTCATTATCAATTGATTCCATTCATTATAACAGGACAAAAAAAAAAGCAAAGCGTCTGTAAATATTAACGTATGATAAGATAAAATATAATTCGTATTTCAGACATTTCAATATTGGAATTGTGGGTATAGACACTAATTAGTGAACAGTTGTAATCAAACAATATATATATACATGTTTCAATCACTGTAACAGTACTGTTTCAATTAACTTCATCAAACTCATTCTATCTCTCTTTGTCTTTCTATCTATCCTATCTATCTATGTTTCAATATAATACAGAAATTGTTTTCGTGTCCAAATCTTGTCCAGTAGGATTAATAACATTAACAATCCCTAAAATTGTTGAACATTACTATATAGAATAAGTTTATTTACTGAAACATTAACTTTTCGAAAAATATCACCTGCTAGTTGTAGGCAATTAATAAACAAGTAAAAGAGGGTAAGAAACCACCTGTATAGATGTTTTTCTATCATTCTCTTTATTATTTTGGTGGTGGGAAATGTATGTAAACACAAATAATATACACAACATACGTATACGGTTCTCAGTCGGCAAACATCACAAAAATCATAGTTTATTCAGGACTAAGTGGACTAGTGGAAACAAGACGTGTTTTACCTTTCCATTAGGGCCTATTAAGTTAGACGACCTACCTCGACGAATTGTTAAATAATTATATTTTCTATATACAATCGATGGAAAATTGTTGTTAATTTATTGTAAAAAAAAAACGGTTTTCTAGTTTTATCTAATTTTCTGCACTGAATTAAGCGATACAAATACAAATATGTATTCATATAACAAACAAATTTATGAATGATAACGTCTAACTACTGAGCCAATATAATTAATACCCAATTATTAACAAGATAAATAGTTAAATATACTTATACTTTTCCCAAACATAAACATTAAATAAGTACTTGGCAAACATAGTACAATAAATAATAAGGAAAGTATGTTTGAACGTAATAAAAACAACGAATCACTTGTTCTCTTCTTTCAAATAAAGTACAAATTTTGTTTATTAATCTTTCTGTTATATAAATTACCTATATATAGGTATATCTGCCATCTATATACTATGGTAGGTATATAATAACAGGTATATGATGGAAACAAATGTGATCGGCTTGGAAGTAAACAACACTGTTTATTGTATATCAAATATTAGTTTACTAATTTACCTATCGCAGTCAATATAATTAGAATATATTTATAAATAATTTTTTTACACATAATAGCTTATAAATCATTTATTTATTATTATTATTTATAATTTTAATAATACATATACGTTGGCAAATTATTGCCCTAGGTTATTGATAGCAACAATAACATAATTTCAGCTATTGATAAGTCTATTTGTACAACACAGACTACACAAGATCAGATTGATCAGTTTTGTTTTAATTATTGATTTTTTTTATTTATATTTGTGATGATAATCGGCGGCAGCATTTCGATTTTATCTCAATTACAGATTTATTTCTCGAAATATTCAAGTATGAACAAGATTTTTAGTCATCTACATGAATCATGACTTATTTTTCTAAAACACAACTAATATAATAGTAGTTTATAGCCTAATACGGTCCATTAGGGTAATTACGTTTTTAAGATAAAATTTTACAACATGTAAACAAATTATATCACGTATAAGACACAAATATTTTGGAAAGTTTTACAGAATTATGATAGATTTTCGATTGCTTATTGAATTCAAATTATAGTTTAGATCCGCCTTCATATATAGCAAGTGAATCAAAATCAATCAAAGTTGTTTTGAATTGAATTGATTGGAAGATTCACATAAATCATTCTCATTTACAAAAATATACAGTCGGATGCTTTTTTATGTTATAGGTATGTTCTTCAGCACACTGCATATAAAAAAAAACCAGCAATGAGTTAACCTGAAATGGTATAAAAAAGTTTATAAAATTCAGTTTGTTTTAAAACTTTATTCATTTGATTTTATTGAAAACTAACGTTTTGTGCGTCAGAATTATCGTCATTAGACAAAATTATTGTTTTCATCGGTAGAAAAGAGAGCCAACGTATGTTTTTCAGAAACAGAATTATCTTCATCTTCATTCTGTGGTGATTATTTCTATCTCAGAATGCTAATCAGAGTGATAAAATTTTTTATTCGCCTCGCCTTATCCAGCCATACTTCAGCTCACGTTGAAATTTAAAGGTCTGTTCAGAATTTGTGTTACTACATTCAAGACCTATCCACATTATATTTGCCATGAGGGGAAAGGTTTGCCTTTAGCTTGGCATTCAGTGTGCACCGCATAACTTAAAAACCGCATAAAAAGATTTGCATAAAAGGCCATAAAAGACCAGACTGTAGTTTTGCTGACCACACTGTCTGAGTCTAGCCGGTGAATTGATCCATCTAGAATGAACAGAATGACCTGACTAGATTTTCATCTGGATTGCTATGTAGCAAACGGATATATAAAGGACATCAAAAATCGATTGTAGAGAAAAACTGCAAGTTTAATTTAATCTATTCCAATGTGAATATGAAGGTAACTTTTCCAAGGTTTTTGAAAAACATTCCAATTGTCTAAAAATCTTCGTCCGAGCGTTATGTGAATTTTGAATTCAATAAACCTTCATGTTTTAATCAAATTAAACTCTGCATCTGAATAGTATCCTTTGCTGTTATTAAATTGAAAATTTATAGAATTTCTCGTTATTTTTGAACAACTCTGGTTTACTTTACATATTGATAAGTTATCACTTTGGATTAGAATTTCGTACAAAAAAAAACAACCGGAAAATGAGTAAATCAATAAAATTTTATCTTATTTTTGACTATGTGGTATCAAAACGTCCCCCAATTGGAGCAATTTATATTTTCTAATAACATAATATTCCTTCTACAAATTGATAACACACAGAGTGATAAGATCATGAATAATCCAATAAAAATGGAATTCAGTGCTGTCGTTATGGTTTATGTTCTTGCAATAATTTGAAAATATTGTTAAAATTAACAAAAATTGAGATAAAACATCAGTCCTATTCCTATATAGGACGGACGAAACGCCTTTTTATTTTCAATAATTAAAAAAATATTACATCATTTGGTAATTTTAGGAAAAAAATTCCATACATAATCTCTTCTTATCTGAAAGCTCATCATATGTTTTTTTTTCTGAATCACACAACTATTCTTATCTAATCACCGTTAAAATTAATCTCAATTTTCTCAATTGTTTTCTCGCCAAACGTAATTCTTTATTTTTTAATCATAGCTATATAGCAAATTTTCCACCGGCTGCTCGCAATTAATCGAACATAAACATTTGTATTTTATTTCTATACAATTTGTATCGTGGTGCATATATAAAAACCATGTCCATATGTTGCATTTACCACTGTGTAACAGTGGAAAAAGTAGGGGCGGGCGCGGCTTTTCACTGGACAGATTGATTGTATCTTTATCTTGTAAAGGGTGGATTTACACCCTCTATATAGTCTTTATATGTTTTGGGGCCAACAACTATTTAGTACTATTGTTCGATTATTAGCCCGATTTAGAACCCTATTTTCTATCATTGGAATATTTGCAATAAAAAACATGCATCCATAATTTATTTTAATGTTTTGTTATAGGAATAGAATTGTACTTTGTAAAGATAAAAATTGATATTCACAGTGATAAACTCTCAGAATTGTTTTTTACTACATTCTAGTTTTAATCTAATGTGGTTTCCAATCTGACTGAGAAAATTTATAATTCTTCCGTTAGAGATTACAATGTTCTTTAGTCACACATATGACAGGAAAGTAATAGAATATAAAGTCTTGTACAAAAGAAAGTCTCATCATGATCATAATCATCATGATCATTGACTATACGACGTTGAAAACGGTCCTTTAGCCCTCAGGCCGGGGCCGATTCTAACTTTTAATATTTCAGCGCTCTCTCACTCAACAAACACAGTTCCGATATTAGAATATTTCAATCTCAACAGATTTTCATCCCCTTCTGATGCTAGTTACACAATATATAAGAGAAAACGGTGATGGTGCACATATTATTCTCTCTCTATCACACGGAATCTCCTTTTCATTTTATTTCTCTATATCCTAGAGAATTTGTATTGTATGTAAACTTATTTTGAAGGCATCAAATCTAGATATCAATAAAATTGATGTTAATATTAAATTTAATAAAATATTAGAAAAAAAAAACAAAACCGTTATCAGTGGTAACACTGACAAAAAAACAATCATTTATCATTTTGCAATGATTTATAAAATCAATAATATCCATCTCGATATTTTTTCGTTATTAAAATCTATGTTATGTATATTTGCTCGTCATAGGTGTGATTGATTGGTATTTTATCTTAATGGTAATTGAATGTCCACGTTAATTTTCAAAATGCTATTCCCATAATCCCAAATATTATCGCTTATGTATGTATAGATTCAATAATATTCGATAGCAACAAAAAATAATGCAAAAAAAAACGGAATAATTCTATAGTGAACAACACAAACTGGAAGACAAAAGCGGAAACGAGAAGACCAAAACACAAAAACAAAAAAACAGCAAAGACCAGAACGAACAAATATCTAAACGATTGTCAATAGAGAATTGTGACGACAGTAAATGTTTACAGTGCCACAGATTTCCGAATTTGCCTCGCCCAAATCCTTATCCTGTTAACTTTGTTGTTGATGCCGTCTTTTCTGACTACACTTTATTCAATTGTCGGATTTGTCATAAAATTTGTTAATGTACGCATAAATGACAAAAAAAATAATAAATTTTCCATTAAAATAATTGGTAAGAATGCTACCATTATACCACTATCACTGCCGTCCATTTTGTGTAAATACCGATTTTCCGGGACTCTAGTTGTATAGTGGTGGTCGCATCAAATCCTATACTTGCACCAGATAGAAAACATCGATGTGATAGAAAGCATAAGCCAGTTTGCTGGTTTTATTATCCTCCGCCGTTGCCGCTGACACCGCCACCACCATTGCCGCCACTCTATGCCCAACACAATATACTCCGCAAGCACACCGCCGCCACTATAGTACGATTGGTGCCAGTATTGATGTTGAATTGAGCGCATGCTTGGATATTGTATAACCACCCCCGATCCTCGACCACCCCAACAACCGCCACCATCTTGCTTACTGTGGCTTGAAAGCGGATCGACTAGTGACTACAAATTCAAGCCAAAACTATAAAAAAAAAACTGTGGTGCTAAATCTATACAACAAATTAACCGATTCTTACTTGATCCCATATATTTAGAGCTTCTTTTCTGCACTCTTTCGATATTTTTATTTGAGTTTCCGGTTATTTGTAGGTAATAAAGGATAGTCTCCTTTAAATTTACTACTGTTATAAAGATCATGTCGTCGCTATATTTGTGGCTTTAATACTCCTACTTAGTAGATGGTTAGCGATTCTGATCGGAGGGTTTTATAATATCGACCACATATACAACCATTGTAAATGCAGTTTAATTCAACCTCGAAATAAAGCCACTTTTGTGGTATAAAACGAAAGTAGATAATCGGAAGATTGTTCTATTGTTTTTGTATGAATCAATTTGCGTCGGGTAGTTAACATATAGATGTAGGTATTCGCATTTTACATGATATTAAATCACTTTTCTCAATTTTTTCTTCGACCTTAATATCAAAACTTTTTATCTGCAAGCTTTACACGACAAAAACATAAAATATACGGGCTGTTTATACGTTTTCTAAACATGCACAGTAGACTGTCCGCGTTATAACAAACAGCATTATATGAAGATGTGCATTGTGTATTGCGTTTCTCAACAAAAAGTTGAAAAATACGCCAAAATGTTGAATACACTATACGTATGTACTGTCTATTTTATAAGAATTTTTACTATATAATTTAGAAACAGATCCATTTAAAAGACAAGAGATAATTGAGTTTATTTTTATTGGTGCAATTGTCCAAAGACTCGAGGTACTAAAATCAAAATTAATGCTTCAAATGTCCAATGCCAGCACTGTAGCGCTGCAAAATCTTTTTCGAAAAAAAAACATATTAGTCTATTTGCTTAACTGGTTGAGAATTTTGTGAATAAACTGTACATTTTAGACGCTTTTCCCATTACAAAAATTGCATCTTACAATAGGAAGACAACAAACACACAAAATAAAGCTTTTTATGCTATAGTTTTTGGCACATAACAAATGCTGTTACTCTGTTACGTGTTGCGCTCGTGTTGAAAATATTAAAACGAAAAGGACATTCGTGATATTACCACAAGAATATTCAACATAATTTTGAATAGTCGGATCGTATTTCAAATAATAAGGATCAATTTTTATGATATCTTTAGCACTTTCATATGGAAATTTTAGTTCCAAGTCAGGAGGTTTCTGTTCTAACATAAACTTATTATAAGAACTTTGATTAAACAGCTGACACAGGCTTGATCTATGTGGGTATAATTTCAGAATCATTTTACTTTTACAGTATCAACCCAAATGATTCAGTTTATCCATACAACATTTTAAAGTCTTAACGAGTAAGTAGTACTTTGTTATCATTTGAGCTTATTTATGAAAACTAAATAAAAAGGCAATATGACAAATAAAATTGCAATTTTGAAAGTTTTGGAAATTCTTTTTGGCATTCCAGGGAGGTGAGATTCTCTTTTACTCAAATAATTTAAATCAGCATTGTAGAACCTCGATTTTTTTTCTCACTGGCCAAGATATGCTTATAACTGAATACAGCAAAAAGCAAAAGATTGGATAATTATTGGTAGATTGTTTGAATAAGTGTTGTCTTTTAGTTTGAATGAAAACTATAAAAATATTTCAAAATTTTCAAATTTCTCCTTTATTTTCATTATTATTTTGCTCCAACAATGTAGCATATACAATCAAAAAGTGGTGACAATCATCAATAAAACAATTAAAATTAGTTATTATTTTTTTTTAAAGAGTTTTGAACATTTATTATGACAAAAAATCAATAATTACATATTACATCATATACATTATGTTGGAAATTTTTATTTCGTCTCTCTTCTATTTATTAATTAAATTATGTACAAAATTTTGGTTCTTAGTTGCACAATAATATTGATACTAATAATAATAATAATAGTAGTAATAATAATAATAATAATAATAATAAAAATATCGATAATATAAGTACCTCAAAATTGTATTCCGGAACTAAATTGAACAAACAAAAATTGTAAATATTTTGGTACATCACAAATTGCTTTATGAAATTTACATTTGATCTAATTGTGTTTCTATTTCAAACATAAATCCTCAACGAAACCCACAAAACATATTTTATAAACAAATAGCAAAAATCAGAAATTACAAAAAAATCATCTAAAAACAAAAAAAAAACGAGACGAAAAACGAGTAGATTCCCAAAATAATAATCCAGATCAAAAATAGTTCGAGATTTCAATTTGAAAGAAAATTTTTTGTTACGTTGTTGTTATTGTTGAACTCACCCGGCACGCAACACTGATAATAACATTTAAGCCCCAGAAAGAAATGAGTGCTCTTTTTTCGATCATTACACATTACCAATAACACTAAAATCAATAATATTTACACTGCACTATATAAAGTTTATCAATTTTGCATTATCTCTCTATCGCTTCTTTTCTTTTACAATATTCATTTATTTACAATAATGATGATAGATTCGAGAATTTTTACGCTAAAGGATACTGTCACAAACTGGTTGTTCCAGCTGATGTGTGATACAATGGACTATTGTAATATTCATTACCAATTGTCGAATGTGTATGTACCGTATTTGGTAGAGGACTTAATGTATTATAACCATATTGCATATCTGCATACATCTTTATATCAGATTTACTTTCAGCTGGTAATAGTCTTGTTATGGAAAATGGGTGATTCGATGGTGTATAACCAGTAGGTTCTTGTTTCAAATGATGGCTCATCGAATTATGATGCAGCATAGCTTGATGTTCACTAGCTAATGTTAATGGATGACAACGATTTACCATTGCTGATAATTCTTCATGCGACATATTTTGTTGATGATGATGGTGTTGTTGATGCATATTTAATTCATTAGCATGTAGTAGATTCATTTGTTCAACATCTAATTTTGATGGATGTATATTTAACATTGTACTTAAACTGTTATCATTTGTTTTATCTAAATGATGTGCTTTGTCATCACTACCACCACCACCACCACCACCGCCACCACCACCACCACCAACCCCGCCACTATGTTGTAATGGTGTTTTCTTATCAGAACTATTACTATTATCAATTGAATGTGATGGACTTTTGTGTGTTTGACGTAATACTTCCTTTTTCTCATCTTTGAAACGTTTTTGTCGTCTTAAATAACAACCATTTTCAAACATATTACCACTATCTGGATGTAAACTCCAAAATGAACCTTTACCAGGCTTATCTGGTGTACGTGGTACTTTAACAAAACAATCATTAAATGATAATGAGTGTCGTATTGAATTTTGCCAACGTTGTTGATTTTGTCTATAAAATGGAAATAAATCCATTATAAATTGATAAATTTCGGATAATGTGAGCATTTTTTGTGGACTATTCTGTATAGCCATTGTTATTAATGATATGTAGGAATATGGTGGTTTTGCATGTGTATAACTACGACGATAAGTTTTATCAGCTCTAGCACGTTGTAATGCTGTATTTGGTGATGTATCACCACCACCAATCTCACCACGTCCTAATGTACTAACAGCAGCACCATAACTATTCATCGTACTCATTGGCATACGACAATTAACATTCATATTTGATATTGGTGAACCAATTGTCGTATAACCCATACCAGATGATGTCATACCATTACCATTCATCGACATAGTAGTTGTCATACCTGAATTTAACATATCTGAACCGAATGATGGTGTTTGTGGTGAACAATTCATTGATGGCATTGTTACACAAGACATTGAATTCATTGAATATGTTGGTGTCATTGGTGACATGACATTTGATGATGTCGCCATCGTTGTTGTCGATTCTGAATATAACTTTTGGGTCAACATTCTATCTATTACTTTATTAATCTTGTTGTAAGAAAAAAAAAATCTTCTCTTATTTAATTTTCTATTTATTAAAACATTGCACAAATCCTATTGCACATCAAATAAATTAATAATACAAACACACTCACACATAAACACTAAAACTATATACAAAGTTTCTAAACACTATATGTATCAATCAATATGATCTTAACTCGTCATCGGTTGGTTTTGTTTCATTGTTTACATCACGAGCGGATCCACAAACAAGTTAACACTTTAGGTATTCCAAACCAGCACTGATTGGAAAAACAAATACTCCTTGCTGCCTGTTTACTTAGATACTACAAGCCGATGTGAAGTACCCAGAGCTTTAGGTAGTCAAATACAGAAAATTGTCAGGGGAAGGTGGTCGCCATAGTAACATACTAACCAATCATATTTGTTCATCAAACAGTTACCATAACAACAGTATGATGAAACATCAACCGGATTGGTTCAATTTCCATTTAGGTACCAACCTACTTGTTAATACTATTGTAGGGGAATTTGTTTCCGGTTATTGGTGGGAGTAAAACATTTGATAAATGACACGCCTACATTAGAATGAAAAATTTTTTTTTACTTCTAATGGAACGCCGCTGGTCGACCACTCTATGAACTAAATCTATATAACAGAACAAATTTCAATTCAATCACGCGTATATCCACGGCAACGTTATCACTCTAATCGCGATTTTTCAATAAATAAAATAAAACAACTTTGTGTTATGTGTAATTTATTATCAATAATATAATTGGGGATCTATTTAAGGTAATGCTGCATTGTTATTGTTTTGGTATCTAAATAAACATAGAGATGATTGAATTATTTTGAACAATTTTAGGAAGTCTAACGATAATTATTGTTTTAAACATAAATATTTACTTATGATTCAAAAATTTTCAATTTTCAAACAAATTCTGATCAAACTATCAGATAATAAGCACGTTTTTGATAATTAATATTTCAGTTAATGCACGTGAATTGGATAATTTTTTATTGATAATTTTATTGATACGCCTCTTACCAATTAATTAATTATTATTAAACAATTACTAAACATCTTTAAGATGCGTGTTTCCATTATAAGTTGACATATTGTGGAAACAAATTTACCATAATTAACAGAATTGTTTCACTTAATAGTGGGTCAATAGGTCATCTCTTATGGGAAAACATTAAAAAAAAAATTCGCGTAAATATATGAAATTTTCGCTATTAAAATTGAAAATTAAGACAATATTATTGTTAAACTTCCTTAGTTTGATACAGTGGCGCAAGTGTAACAGTGTAAGCCTGCATTTTGAACTTTATAAACAATTTTATCTATATTTCTCGCAAAATTTAGTGATTAAAACAGAAATGTTGATGGTATAAATTTAAGCTGCACTTATAGTTACGCCACTGGCGTATTTTAATGACGGACCGATTTTCGTTTTACATTTTTTTAATGGAAGACGAGAATCGATCCTTATACAAAAAAAAAAATTCTTAAAATTTTCCCTTTCTTTTTCAGATAACTATACCTACCTACCTACAGCTTCAAAATTAATAATAATCTATCAAATATATTCTTGAACTGTTTAATTGTCATTTTAATAAACAATAAACTTCCAAACTATTATTTTTTATTTGTAATTTCCTGTTTTCAAAAATTTGATGTAGTCTCTTACGAATGGTCATTTATACCTAAATGTATCTAGGTATGTATTTACAACCGATCATTTCCGGCTTTTCGTTAATCAAATTTTAAGAATAAATCCTTAATGTTGTAAATTTCCTGTATAACAACAAACAAAAACCATATTTCAATTGTTATATTCAAATAATTAGTATTAATAATCGTTTTTATGAATATGGTTTTGTTATATCTACAAGGGTGGTAAATATCCGGATTAGAATTTAGTTGTGAAATATCCGGCTATTAATAAGAAAATATTTTTACTACGTTACTAATGGCATCCAGAACACATTACGGTTATCATTACTGTCATTATCATTTGCGATAATATTGTAATAATACAAAATAACCCCCTTGATTGTTGAGATAGTGGATTGAATAATGTAGGTTGTAATGTTGATAAATGTCAGTAATTAATAAAAATAAAAGTTTAAACAGTTTGGTTTTTTTTTAAACATAAAAGAATAACAACAATAAAAAAATATTGTATAGAAGTGGTTAATATTATGATACAAACAGGGTAGTTTGTGTGCTCTTTGATATATTTAAATGGCGGCCGTTCTAATCCTCAGTCAATGTGGATGTTCGCATAAAAAGCAAATATTGTTGTTTGTCAAACACTCGCTGATTATGTACCAACTTAATAAATAATTTCACTGTCATTATGATACGTACCGTCGTCGCAGCGACGGTGGTGTTAGTGGTGGTGGTGGTTTTGGCTGTAATATTAAAGCTACAGTGGTGAAGGTGCTGTTATTGATTGTTTATTTTTTTTCTTCCTTTCTCCATATAAAAACAAGGCGTATATAGTATAATTAAAGTGTCATTTGTAGTGGTGGCGACAATATGACCATGGCCTCAAACCATCTAATTTATAATTGAAAGCTTCTAATTTTAATTAATTTTGAACATAATTAAAATACTGGTTCTACTGCTGCAAAAGCAAATATTTCATAAGGTTTATTTATTTTAATTTATTACAAACTACCCATATATTTCAAATTATTTAAATTTATAAAATGATGAATTCTTACAATAAATTAGTATTTGTTTCACATAAATTTACAACAACGTTTATTTTTTCAATTGCTAATCAATTTAATTAAGTTGATAATTTATTGAAACATATTCGAATAATTGAAAATTCGTTTAATGTTTTATTTATTATAGAATCTATAGGAGCTTTTGGAACAATAATTGTGTAATTGGAAAATTAAATCACAAGTCTAACCTTATTACCTGTTATCGTTTACTTGAAAAAAAAATCCGTCTTTAAATGCCTATTCTATTGTTAGAAAAGACTGTTTCCTGCTCAAATAAATTAGAGATGTTTCGTAGGCGTTACACTGAAAAATACCAATGTCAATTGGTTGAAATGTGATAACGATCTCTTTAAAAAATAAGATAGTCCACTTTTGACTATGGCGGATAATACAACCAATTTTTAGTTTTTAAATTATAAATTCGAGATAAAAAGGGCATATGTTAACGAGGGTTTATGAAATATATTTAAAAATGAACGAAATTTGTACAGCACTAAATTAAATCATTTCAGAAAGATGATTTTTTAGTAAAACCGCATTTCCAAAGTAATTCCATTTTGGGTAGTAACAATAACCGAATGGTAATTAATTACAAAATAGTAAGTGCAACCTACTTATATTTATCCAAAACTACATGTAGAATTGATAACAATGATCATAATAAAGGATTGTCAACATTATCCGGTTTTCAATGTATTTCGTTCTGAAATTTTGAATTTTTCAGCCTGAAAAGATGTTACAAACGTAAAAAAGAACAAGTAAGGGACATATTTCATCAATCAAGAAACTTTTTGGGAGTCCAAACTACAAAATAATAAACAAATAATGTCAATATACGATCTTCAGTTCAATTTCATTATCCTTAATCATCATTAAAGGTCAGTTCAACTTCTCGTCTTAAATCGCTAGGTATATCTATAGTTAGTGTAACTTAAGGTTTGAAATGAGCCTGGATTTCCTTGAATTGAGGAAAGTTTAAGTATATGATGGAGTGTAATGTTCAAGGAATTTTAAGCTAATTTATGACAAAACCTTTAATTATACTTACACTAATGATAAGCTGAGATTTACCAATGGGGTATAGAAAACAAACTAACGCCATAATCACTAATTTTCACATGAAACTTAGATATCAACAACTTGCTCTTTTATTATTACCTATACAGTATACGGCAGCAAAATAGGTACATAATGAAAAGCATCAGCATTACCAATACGATCTACTATCATAAAGAGAGTTGTCTGGAAATATGCCACAATACTTTGAGAAAAATTTCGTAATGTTGTTGATAGCAAATGTTTATCATCTGCTACAAAATATTAGTCTGAAAGGCAAATTTTTTAATGTATGAAAGAGGTGATATATTGAAACCCAACTAGGGATGAGCGACGTCAACAACTGACGTTCTTACATTACTGGTTTCAATGTGAAAGCAATGAGAGTGGGTTAGCCGATACCTTCACCTATGTATCCAGTTTGGTGCTGCATACTGTATAATTACAGAAATCTATACTGGTCAAGTTACAGATGACAAATTCACTATTCTACTAAAGAAGTCAAGCTTTAAGATTTCGTCTGGCGAAAATATAGATACTTCATTCAATAATCCTCACTCAACTCCCACAATTGAAGTGTTACAGATTCCATTAAAAAAGTGGATTCATTTTTACTGCAATGCATTTGAAAATTTAGAAAAAAAACTCAATTTGTGTTTTTTTTTCGCTAATAATTAATCAACTGTTGATAATAATGATGATGTTTCCAGATAACATTTACCACTTTCACTTGAAACTTTATTCAAGTACAACAATCGCAACATCAAATAATTTAACGAGAAGTAGGTAGGTACTATAAACGACTTGTTATTCAAGTTGGTGCCGTTCTAAGTATAATGCGTATTGTATCTGTCTATAATCATTAAAGTTTCAAAATAGTTGTATTGAGTTGCAAAGAAAGCGAAAATGAAAATGTTACCCTCCTGTATAAATCCGTTTGTATTCGAAAATTGGGGACTGTGCATTGCTTTAAAATTACTTTCAAGAACGTTCCTCATCACTGAATAATTGAATTTTAATCTCACTAAAGTTTGAAATTGTAGTAAAACTTTCCTTTAATGGAAGATACTCTTAGGGAATTGAAAGCTGTCCACTATACAAAGATTGTTATTATGCTTTTTTTTATTATTAACTATCCATTTCGAAATATTTACATAAATTCCATTAATAATAATTTTCGTTCTTCATTTGTAATAAACAAAAATATTCAATTTTTAAGTGTAGAAACGGAGAACTGCTAGCAGGACTTTATATTCTCTTTAAAAATCTACATATGTTAATTGACTGTAAATTTTCCAAGTGTTTAATTGCTTGAAATTTATTCATCAAGACAATTGGAGAATTTCACTCTTCAACAATGAATAACTTCATTGACGATGAAAAAGTCAAGTGTTAAAATTTGCAGCCAACAAAAACAACCACAACAACAACATATAAAAACAACAAAAGAGAAAAATCTATGATGATCATCACAAAAATTTTTCACATAGTATTATTACCTGTCCATTTCCGACCATTTCACTGATTATCATTATTATTATTATCATCTCTAGTATCCAACATTGGATATATATTTTGATAGGACAGTTGAGGTGTGGTGCTTTCAGGGGTTCGGCACGTACGCAAACATCATCTATTTCGTTTGAAATAAGGGAGGATTTCAATTTATTTTTGTTTTTAACAGAAAAGAATTGTTGATTCAATGGTAGTGTCCGAAATTATTATTATTATTGTTATTATTATCAAGTATAGGTCAGATATTAATAACTCTTTACCACTTGTTAGCCACCCTCTTATTTTAACTCCTAAAAATAATACCTAAATAAAGTCTACGAAATAATAATGCAATTATGTAAATTATTTGATGAGTATAGGATGACGACGCTAGGTACTTCCTGCGTCTACCGGAAGTGGGCAGTTCAGATCGCGTGGCCAACACGTGACACGTCCACACACACACGTCATTGTGCTTGTTTTTTATGATTTAATAATATCATATTTATTATCTTTATTAATTAATATACCGTTAACATATGAACTTTGCAAAAAGAGAAATAAAAATAAAACGTTTCAATTTTCATTAGAAAAACTGTTGACACTATCGATCATTTGAAGATGACAGATTGTAAAAGGAAATACGAAGATCGTCCAATTTCAGTTCATTATATTTGTCAATCACTAAATTGAGTTTTTCCTGTATGATTTTCTCATTTTACAAAGACACTTATAAAATAGTTTGTATTTGGCAAAAATATTTTTAAAAGAGGTCATTAATAATAAATTATTGATAAACTTGTTGGCTTTTGTCAAATAAACAAATAACCAGAAGCTGGAAAAATGCGTTGTAAACAAATAGTGACCAACAACAATAACAACAAATTTGTTATAAAATGATGATTGAGGCAAACATCATCTTTTGTAGCTTCTGCATTTCTTCTTTAGATTACTGTTGTTTCTCTTCTTATTTTGGAGAGATTCAGGTGTGTTCCCGTCATCTTCATTAAAAAAACATGTTATTCACTATCAATTCACACATTCAGCCAGCATCATCTTAGTCAACAAAGAGTGCTACTGTTCGACCACTACAATAACCACATATCTGACTATTATTCTCATGTGTTGGAGCATAATAATAATAAAAACTGAAAAAGAAATAGAGAGACTCTCTAAGATGCCTGTAGAACTGTCGATAAAATTCAAAGTTCATAACGTTATGTGTGGGTTTCGAAATTTTTATAACACCTCTAGTATCTATCCTCTTTTGTATTATCTTTTCGTTTCTCACACACGCATTGGTATGATTGATTCAAGATATTGTCAGTGTGGTTGTGTGTAGGAAACAAAGTAGCACTTGAGCACATTCAAGGCAAGACAATCGCTAGTTGTTGAAGGTGGCACTTCAAACAGCATCATTCCATGGACCACACACATACACACAAACTAAAAATTGTGGAAAAATCGTATGGAAATCCTCGGTTGTTTTTTTTTCCATTCTCAAGCTATGAATAATAATAAAGAAACTGGGGTATATTACAGCTTTTCATATTCACATCATCTAATCCGACTCTTAACCATTTTGAAAAAAAAATATTCTGTGTGCATATTCATGAACAAAAACGAAAGCCTAACCCCCTATAATACATCAACCACTGAATACACTATCCATCTATTAAAATCTAGTTTAGTCGATATCTCTGAGCTGCAGTCCGTCGGACAATCTGTTCTGTTGGCTAAAAATCACGCACCTCATCCATCCGTCTCTCATCTGCCATACAGAGAAAATAGACGGCGTCCCTACTTGTTTCGCAAAAATGACAGATACACCAACACAATTCATCCCTTCACATGCACAATGATAATAATAATAATAATAATAATAAAAACCACCAACTATTACGGTTTAGTAGGGTGTGAAATCTAAATTGTTTTATGGTCGCAATATGTTGTGCTGATAAAAGCAAGATACAAAAATCGATGACAATCAACAAATTTATTTAGTTATTATTATTGTTGTTGTTGTTGCTATTAATATGGATCGATATCTTGGATTTGGGGTGATTTCCTAGATTATCAGTTAAATATAGTTATTAATCCAGCATATGCTAAATGTTGTGTTCAATTAATTTTATTTGTGAGTTGAAAGAAATTAGACGCAATTCGCCATTATCACTGTTGAATTCAAGGCATTTTAGAGTAGACGAAAAGTATTGATTTTTAGTAGCTAGAACACTAGTCGTTGTGGCTCATTGTTTGTATGAATGAAATAAACCTACACACAAGTAGACAAATGCAGGTTGTAAAGAAGACTAAGAGCCGAATGGAAAAAGGTCTTTGAAAGGCTAAAACCGGCCACATTGATAATGAGTGTTTATGATATCAGAAATGGACTGCCGAATTTTGACTAACAATGAAAATTAAAGAGTATCCAGATATTACGGTCATACTCTCAATATCCGGCTGATTTATCAAGTATAGTCGGTTAAAGAAGCCCTTAAGCCATTTATTGCGTACGAAAACAATTTTTATATACTTTCTCTTCCATAAAAATCAATAAATTTTCGACTTCATATTTTCAGAAATTGGTGACGTAAAAAAAAGGTGTTAATTACGAAGATAAACAACCGTTAACTAATATGGTTAACGATGTCTGGAATAACACTAAAAAAAATTGTAAAAAATATTCAAAACTATTGTTTTAGTTTAATAATTCTTAGGATTTATCAGCAAAAAACAACCGAATCACCTTAAGTACTGATAGTGAGATGCATCTTGCTATTTGACAACACGTAAACAATACTGAATGTGCGGAAAAGTTTTCAAGTGTCTTATTAATTCGATAAATTTGATTGAAATTCATTTATCAAAAACAATCAAGTTTCAATTACAAAAATCCACTGTTTAGATCGTATCTTTGACCAGTTATTTCCCGTTCGAATTTAATTGAAATCTCATCTTTTATAAAGAGCAGAAATCACACACAGAAAATGTTGTCTCTTTATTTCTAAACTCATTTTGTCGCTCATAAAAACAAGTGTAAATATTTAAAGTCGATAGTCAGTGATCTCTTCTCTCCTCCACCATGTTCTTGGCTCTCTATATATATTTTTTGATCGGCAATCTCTCTGTCTATAGACATTTCCGGCAGTGTTTGCTTTAATATTTTTCATAAAATTGAGATTATAAGGCTTTTGTACATACTTGTTCTGTCAATATTTTTTTTTTTTTGCTTGGTGTGTTTTTATTGAATTATTCTTTAAATAAATTGCCGATTAATTACAACACAATCAACCAATTTCGCCCTCTAATTCTTCACCAATGAGTTTTTCACATTTCTTTTTTTTAATTTTCTAGTGAACAGTAGAGTCGGCTTTGGTTGCAATTAAGAAGAGTTAATTCACAAAACGATTCGAATTTCTGTAGCAATAAAAACGGTTGTCTCCTCGAATAAAAACTTGTTAATGCACACACAAACGTTCTCATTGATGGCCAGGGCCGGCATAAAAATTCCAAAAGGGGCTTGTTAACACCTTGATGATACACACAACATGATGGGTGGTCCTTTATAGAAATATTTCGAATTGTGAAACACAAATATTTAATATTTAAATCAAGCATGTACCTACCTGTTTAAGACAAACTGGCGCTTTTGACCCTTTCAAGGGCTTTTTTCTCTTATGGATGCAGGCGCCTCTTCGTTCTTTTATCCACCAGATCTAACAAAAATTTTACGTCTATATAACAAAAACAAAGTATTTGTAGTTTAATCATAACAGAAACCAATTGTTATCGTTGTCATGCCTTATCTTTCCCCTCTTCACTTGTTATGTAAGTGTTGCCAATCCGTCCTTACATTTCACATGTTTATACAAAGCTTAGTCACTGTACAACACGTGGGGTGAGTTTTCATCCCTTTAAATATATACAGAAATAGAAGTGTGTAACTCGAATATCAACCAATTATCGACTCATCGTCGTGATCGCTGACAGCTCCTGTCTGATATCAACTGATAATTTAATACGATTCTGTTAAGTCATTGACCAATTATTTTATTATTCGCCGATATGCACCTGGTTTACGGTTATTTCATTGTACCCACAAAATACAAGAACAATCAATAATTTACAATCAATAAAATCTAAAAAGGGGTCTGTATTCTGCATCTTTTAACAGTGTCACCCAAAAAACAACTTGTAAATTTTCTATGAACAATTTCGGCAATCGTTGCAACACGCAAATGCATTTTGTTTGTTTGTTTTTTTTTTGGCTAAAATGCAATTGCAACCGGTCCCCCCTTTTCTAACAATTTTAAATCGTATTGTATTGTTTAATTATGGAAGACGTCGAGTTGCGAGTCAAATTCAATTATCTGATCCAAGAATCAATATTGTTACCATCATAAAAGGCTAAATATTTTCATATTGTCTTTAATACAAGCAAGTGTATCAATAACAAGAGTTGTTTCATCAAGTGGGAAAACTCCCAAGCAATTTATCCGTTTACATAAAGGGAGAAAATTAAGGAAAAACACAAAACAAACCAACTAAAGACGTTATAAAAATATATTTGTATTAAAACGCTATTCAGCAACAGCTATAAAACTTACTAAATTTGTTATAAATAATTATTAAACTAATTAATTATTGTAAGAGAAAAAATTTCACAGTTATTTCAAGGATCTTATTGAATTTCCGTAATTTCCATCAGTTAAAAATGAAAACTATCACAGTAAATAGAGATGCAATTTCCATTGATATGTTTTTCATCAACGTAAAAAGGTATACAGTATGCGTCAGCAAAATAGACACATAGGGAAAAATATCAACACTACCCATTCTCATAAAGAGAAACTGAACGACTAGAAGTGTTATTGGACGTCAGCGATCTCTTGTAACGATCTTTGCCTGATAGATTTGCCTGTAGATGTTACTAATGCTTCTGACAAAAATAGCAAATCTATTACAAAATATTAATGTGACTAGTAAAATAGTTAATGTATAAAATAGGGGTGGTATATTAAAACCTAATTTATAATGGGTGACATCAACAACCGGCGATTTTATAGTTTTTAATGACCTGTTTCTGTTTTTTTTTTTTAACTTATATGAGAGAAGTGAGATTGGGTAAACTCGATGCTTTCTGGTATGTACCTAGTTTGCTGCCGCATACTGTATGTAAGTATGTATATCCTGAAATAACTGTAATAAAATTAAAATCGGAATGTAATTAATATATGAATTGAACAAAAATTGAATTAAGTACCTGTCAGCAAAGCAGCAGTGTCATAAAACAATTTTTGCTGATTACAAATAAACATATTGGAATTATGGCAAAAATTATCATTAAAACTAAAGAAGAAAAAAAAATTATTAAATTGAGCACCATTTAGGAAGGCACTACAAGTTAAATTTATTAATTACATAAATAATTGGTTATAGTAATAATGAAAATGGATGGAATGTTATACAACCTTCAGAGTATTGATGGTAAAAATAATTACCATAATTAACTACTAATTAATTAATTGTCTAATGTTGTACTAATTTTTTTCAAATCATCATCAGATTATTATTAATAAAAATGTTCGTTAGATAATTGGAAATTTTTGTTATCTAGTAATGTTACATCATAACCATATTTCAACGTACAAAAAAAAATTACAAGTTATTTGCATTTCATATGTACATAAATATCTAGTTTTATCTAGTTATCTTACTGATAAAAATAAAACAAATTACCAAAATATTTAGTAAAATTATAAACCATAATTATTAAGGCAAGACTATTCTATTGTTTTAGAAAAAATTACGTATTTTTTAAACTTATTTTAACCGATTTCGAGCTTTAGAATACAGCTTGAGACATTTCATCTAGGAACTACAGGTAATAGGAGGACAGTGCTGACGGTGGATACTCTACCATCCATCTCGTTTCAACCCAGAGAAAGGCTATAAGACTGTTCCGGTTGTTGTAGTTTCTCCTATATTTCTTGATGAAATGACTCTACCTGTATATTGATTTATATGGAATCACAAATCGGTAACAGGTCCGGACAATGTAACTCTTGGTGGTACTTGAGAAATTGACGATGTTGTCGTAATCGATACTGTATCTATTGAATTTGTTTTATTATCTTCAGAAATTTCTGATGGTGAAACATCATTATGGCGCATAATTGAAGCTAATTTCTTATCCAACCTGAATAAATAATAATAAAACATTTTATAAACATACACACATTAAAATAAAACAAAAATAAATGAGTTTTTAAATTTTCAAAAATTGGTTTTGAACAATTTCGACCAAACAACCGTAAAAACTAGAATAAACGCATGAGTTACGACTATTCCAAAACGACAATTATTTGTGAAAATGATGGAAATTCTTTGGAAATTAACTCAAAGTTTTTCGAATTGTCTTCTTGCCTTTAGTCATTTAAAATAGACTTTGATCTCCCCTTCTATCTTTGCTGCATTCTTCATTCTTTCTCTATTATCCTTTAAGACCAAACGCCTTTTATCAAATTTTTGGCGCATTAAAAAGGCCCTACTTGCAAGATTTCTCTACCTTTTAGAGATGATTGTACAAGGAATTAACAAGATAAAATTTGGTTGATTTTGTAAATTTTCATTAACTGCAAATTCGTAGTGGTCGGTTTAACGGGCTTCTACTGTATACGAATACATTACATCCGTATTATAAGCTGGAAAAATTTGATTGGCTCCACAGCCCAACCATCATCACTTAATACTGTTTAATTTTTTGGATTTTATAAGTAAAAAATCTTAAGATATATTTGTTTTTTCTGTAGACGCGTCAAGATGAAATCTGCTTCGATTTCTTTCACTTTACATAAAACGAAATAGATTTTTCGAGTGATAATATTGATAACTTCAAGCAAAGTATACCTAAATCCGTATAACACGATATTCCTGCAACACTGTTTTGCTCACGATTGGAAAAAACACAAAATTTAAGAGAGAACATCACGATTGCCCGTACCTTAAGCATTCTTAAATAGAATTACCAAAGTCTGTGTAAATAGCGGACTGAAACTGTTTTCTCTAAAAAGATCACACAACTGTATGAAGAACATCGACATACATATAGAGATGAAGATCGAAACCAAGATTAAGATTTTCAATGAATAACTTAATACTTACTGTAACAATTTTTGATCAGCTTCTTCTTTTTTGGCACGTGTATCTTGTAATTCACGACGTAATTCTAAAGCTTCACGTTCTAATTCAAGAACTTGACGTGCAGTTGTACTATTTTCATCAACAGTTGAAATTAAATTCTCTTCAGACCTAAAATTTTATTACCGTAGTAAAATAATTAGGAAATAGTTCATGGTGATAATAATAATAATAATAATAATTTTAGGATTAAGATTGGCATTTCCTTTAGGACTAGGTACTTAATAATAAAATAATATTCATGAATTAAAATAAATATTGAATTTTTAATAATTTATCAATTAGAAATTTTAATTAATCGACATTTTCCCCTTATCTTAATATCATTGAATTATCCCTAACCAATTTCCTGTTACCCTCTCATTAGTCATAATCAAATAAAAAGAAATTTGTCTCCAGTGTAATTGGCGGCAATAATTCTTTCTCCTCTTATAGTATTAGCACAGAAAAAAAATGGACGCACCCCGATAAAACGTCATCCAATACTATAATTCTTTTTCTAATGAATTGCGTTTTGGGATAAAAGGAAAATGGAAGAAAAATTCTAGGTATATAGGTATATAGAGATAATATGTGTGAGTGTGGGTGTATATGGGCAGGATCTGATTTAATCATAAAATGGTCGAGGACAAAATAGCCTCAATACACATAATTCAGAAACGTTCTGTAATTTTCTCGGGTACGTCTCGTTGCCAGTGTTTACTTATATTGTAGAGAGAGGAAAATATGGCTGTAGATAAGGCATGATTCTACGTTATCTTCGACCGACGGACGTTTATAGTTGAGAGAAACAGAATATAAAGGATGAGCAAATTTTCATTGGCCAGTCTATTCGACCAATAATATGAGTTTTTGTTTTTATTTTTATTATTTCTAATCGATGATTACCTTGAACCATTGACTGTTAAACTTTTTAATTGTTCCTCAATTTTTGAAATTCGATCATTATTGCGATTCTTGTCATTCACCAATTGTAGATGATTCTGTAAATGAGAAAAATAAAATAAAAGATTTAATAACTGTTTACGAAAAATTCTCTAATTTCTAAGTTTTATATTTGGAATAATACGGGAAAAAGTAATAATTTTAGAAAATCAACAACATTATGAAAGAAACGATAAGATAAAACTTCAACAAACAACATTAAACATAACAAAGAAATAGTCTAAAAGTGATTATTCAGAGTAATTCTTAAATCTATTTTTAAATTTTTCCAAAGATCATAAATCATATTTATTTAACTTTTAATTAATAAAATCTTCAAATTCTATGGCCAGCACACACATATACAATCATGGCCGATATTGATTTTATTAAGATTTCCCAGGCTGAGAGTACGTGGACAGCACTCTGTCAATATTTGTCTAGAGAAGTAGATGTTCTCATCAACTATAGTGGATAGATGGATGGTCGCTTAGATGGCCATATCAGATTTCCGAGCACGACAGCAATAATAATAACAATAATAATAATAATAATAATAATGACAATAATAATAATAAGTGAATACATATTATAGTAACAACAAAGGAAGAGGACTACATTTTAAAAAACATTGAGAAAAAAAATGATTTTCAATGTTTGTTTTCATATTACTTTGCAGTGTTACCTTTTAAACCCTTGGATTCGTTCACAAATAGAAAAATTACAGGTAACAAACCTATGTGGGTGGTCGTCAGTCGGGTAGGGTTGTTAAAAGCGCAAAACCGCAATATTAAAAACTTTTTAGTATCCCAAATATAGTGTTACTTCCGCAGGATCAATGTTTAGCTTTATATTTTAACTAAAATAAAGAAAAAAAATTTTACATACAATCTCCCATCTATTTCTTCCTAGATAAGTTTTTTTTTTTTGCTATGCTAAAGTTTTAATATCACATCAATCCAATTTTCACCATTCTATCTCGCGTCTAGAGTTTATTCAAATTTTCCGCTTGCCTCATCAAAAAAAAAACGACCCTACCCTCTCACATTCTCATTTTCTCCTATATTATATATGGTGTTACGGCACTAAAATTTTCCTCATGAATAAATTTTATCCAACTCCAAACCCATTAAAATTTGTCAGTTGAAGCGATTTTCGATTATTGCTATCGAATTTTTTTTCTTAGGTCTATTTTTTTTTTTTGGAAAATTCAACATATGATAAGCACTTAACTTCCCTTATATTTTTTTGAAATTTGATATATACAAAAGTTTTCATGTGGTATAGCTGAACAAACAATCTAGATTGGCCTTAATGGAAGTTCCTAACCGTGACCACAAAAGTAGTGGGTTTGATTTCACCACATCCTATTCCTATGGATTATTACTACCATTATGGCAATTAAAGCTATATAACACTAAAAACCACAGTATTTACGAAAATTAGAGGGAATGATTTCACTTAATTTAATTTAAATATAGGAGAGACATGCAAATTGAAAAATTATATGCTTTAGGATATATCTTTACCAAAATTAATTAGATAATTCAACCCTTTTTAAGGAAAAGAAAAAAAAGAAGAAAAAAACAATCACTACCACCATTTGATCGGTATAGTAAATATGGCGAAGCTAAATGCAAACATTACACCCTCTGAAAAAATGTATGTATGTATGTGCGTATGTTTTTTTTTTGTCCCTCACCAATTTTACAACAGATACCATCTGAAATTCAAATAATCAACGAAAACGCCTAAATCATAAAATTCAATCAATAATAATTTTCCCTCATGTTTTGTTGAGTATATTTGTTTTGTTTTGTTATTTAAAAAAAAAAAAAATTAAAACGAAGGTTAATAACAAAAAAAAAGTGGTAAAATTGAACGCATCAAGGCTTTGTACACCGATATAGTGCTCAGTAAATATAAACAATGTACATTATATTATGTACAAAGTATACACAAGAGGGCAATATAAATTTGCACAAAGCTTTACGTAGAACTGTTACAGCCATCTAGTGGGAATATCACGTATGAATTCGTTATAAGGAAACTTTATCGTTCACTAATGTCACTCTACTATGATATAAGCATTTTTGAAAATCCAAAAATAATCTGCCTACTTTTGTTTTACTGTCATTTCTACTCTTAGTCTTTTTAAGCATTATCAAACTCGACCCACAACTCCTGATCTGTGTCTGTATCTTTCACATTATTGTTTTCAAGTTATTTTTTTGGTCATGTTTTTTATTGGTTATTTTTCAATTATAAAGATTAAAGTTAAGACATTTGTAAGCCTCAACTGGAAAAATTCTACCAGACTTTCAATGCAAACAATCAATAAATTTTATTGCAGAAAATACATCAATTTTACCTTTGGTACGGCCAATACACAGAGATAAATAATGTAGCAAGTGCAAAAATGTCACGACCTACTTTTTCAAATAAGGAACGGTTAACCTTATAGTTGAAACAGTTAAAAACTGACTATTTACATTTACAAGTTTATAACAGGGTCACTACAGGCAGGTTCAAATATTTCATGTAGAAACATAGGAGAATTTACTAGAATTTCATCTTTCTCTTACTTATTGGAATTACGATGCTTCTGTGTAACCTACGATAAAGACAGAACATACCTAGCGAGAATGGGCCCCGGTAAAATTCTTCCATGGGTCACGGTACAACTTTTCCACGGGGCCCAAAAAATGAAGTTTCTCTATAATTACAACGACGTCGAAAGCCAGTCCGGACCCTATTTTGGTTTATTTCACATAAATAGTGTGATAATTATGCATTTTTATTGACTTTCACTCTCTAAGTAAACTATCCCTTTCCATTGGTCCGATCTGAAAGGTATTAAGATTTTCCTCACAGAGTTTCCGAATTGTGTAGGGCAGAGAGGTATTGAGAAAATCCCAAAGGCTCACAGTTTTTCCTCAGATGATTTCCGAAGCGTGTATGGGGATCGTTAGCCTTTATCCAAAACTGACCGTTACAAAAATGGGGCTACGGATGGGATGGTATATATGGGATATTTCTTGTTGTTTCTCCAATGTTTCTACTTGGAATGTCACAACCTGTATATGCATGTTCAATGTTATCAAAACGGCGTTAAATTAACGAAAAATTCTGACATTTACTACCATTATGTCTCTACAGTAAGTTGCTAGCAGGTGAAACAATTCGTATATGGTTCCGAATATAACAAATAACGTATTTTATTCCACGGACCCAATAAAAATTGTAGGCTATACACCTATCATAGTATTTATCTAAATAGTGGACACTATGGAATATGGGAACTGAAAGCAGCATTCAGTAAGCCACACTACTTATTAGGTTGAAACTCCCGATTTTTATTGTTTTTTTGCTATGTAGATAGAGGACTTCATTCTAAAGGACATATGTGTTTTTTTGTGTGGACATATTCAAATTTAAGAGCAAAACTGAAGTTCAAAATCAGTTCTTTCATGAAATTTCCAAAAAAAGTCTTTTTATAACTTTTCAAAAATCCGATTAAACAAAATGAAAGTTGTGCAATAACATTGTCTTTTACTTATCATGTATTATGTATTCAAATACTATACAGTCCATTGTACATTATTTAGTTAAATTATGTTGTTAAAATAATACTTCCATTGCATCTTGCCTATGTCACGTATCGACAAAAATCTACCGTGCAGTTACTCTGACTTTACAGGTTAATCTCCCGTTCCTTTAGCCAGTGAAGGAACTTACCTTTGCATGAGTGCCAGGGCATCAGAAAACCAAATAGCCGATGACCTTGCAAGAACAAGTGCTATGGCTCCACTTATAGGACCGGAGTCATTATGTACGCTAACCAAGACCCACATAAGGCAGGATATCTATGCGTGGGAATGGAGCAGTAAAATGCTCCACTGGAGACAATGTCGAGGAATGCGACAGGCAAAAAAGTTTAAGGACTATTTGCCTCAGAATGCTAGAAAACTTCTCGACCAGTGAGATACCATATCAAAAAACTGGACAACGCAGACAGTGGGAGATGTACTATCACGGCCAAAAAAATTGAAACACCTACCTTGATCTAGATGTCGCTTTTTACTAATTTAGTACATTGTAATTATGATTTTAAATGTCAGCTCAAAAAATGTCAACATATCAGTAGCGTTCCTTTTATTTAACATATTTATAATGAATTTTTTATGACACTATCAATTAGGAGCTTTAACCTTAAATATAAAACCCTGTTTTGAACCCTAAGCTTAATTACCTAAAATAATTATTGTGACAAAACCCCAACGCCTATGGTTTAATGTAGGGAAAAGACGTGCTTACAATACGAAAAGCTTGGAGTTTCCATTTTTTTTGGCTGCGATAGTAGATTGTGTGGATAGGACAACGAAACCTGCGAACACATATTATGCAAATGTAATGCCTTGGCTCACATAAGACTCACCCACCCAGTGTGACTCTATCAGCTGTTAAAGTGACAAAGAGGTCTCCCAGAGAGATAGTTAGCTTTGCTAAAAAGACATATTTCCTGGGATATCAATAGATGGAGAGTTGAGAACAGTAGATCAGCTGTGGTCGCAGTTCAGGAAGGCTATAGTGGCCAAACGAACCCTATAATCTAATCTAGCCAGTGGAGAGAAGAAGCGCGATCGCGCCGCTTGGCACTCAAATGATTTGACATTTAAAACTCAAGGCATGTAGTCCAAGTCGAGCAAAGGTTCGCCGTTTAATGACACAAAAATCAAGATGACGATTAACCTGATTTTTGTGACGTAACTCTTTAAAAGTGCGATGGATTGAGTTATGCAACGTTTTATTGTATGTGCTTTTACTATTGGAAGAATAAGACGGTGGGTGAGGGCATGGGCGTCCGCGGGGGGTGGGTCAAATGGGGCACTTGCCCCCCCCTGGGATCAAGTAAAAATTCTAAGAAAAGCCTATTTTACGTTTAAGTGATAAAAACAAAAACAAAGATTAGGTGACTATTGTTTACAAGAGTCAGCTTATACCAGGAACACTGCATAGTCGTAGACAAAATAATTATATTATCAATGATTACTAATACTTTTTCAATTTTATAATTTCTGAAAAGAATGTTCATAAGCATAATAAATAGTAACCAGTTAGTTTGTCGTCTGTTTCTTGTAAGTTACTGGTTAACGTGTGAATTGCAAAAAAAAATATTAAAGTTAATTAACAGATTTGCGATCGACAGACGGAGAATTCAATTATTATTCGATACGAATTTATTGAAATCATTATAATTTATTATAATGTTTCTTTTGTGTTATATGTACGCATGTATTTGTGGAAAAAACATTAAAAGCTAATAAGTTAATAATTAAATAGACTTGTTGACTTGATCATTTATCATCAAGCTTTGCCCCCCCCCCCTGGAAAATTTTCTGCGGACGCCCATGGGTGAGGGCGTACAATCTACAACACTTTTGGCCTCAAGAAAAGTTGAAAAACCTACTCTGACGATAACTACACCGCAACGATAGACGATAATTCTAGTTTCGTATGTTTAGCGTGCTAATTATTCAGAAAGCGTGACGGTTACTTTAGCGTTATTGTGCTAAAAACAAGAATTTTCGTTGTCTAATGACCGAAAAATCAATAAGACGATCATAATGATTGTTTTTCAAGGCACACTGAAGGCAGGAAATCTGTGCGTAGGAATGGAGCAGGAAAATGCTCTATTGGAGACAATGTCCAGGAATGCGGCAGCCAAAAAGTTTGTTTGTTGACTATTTGCGTCAGAATGCTAGAAAGCTTCTCGACCTAGCTAGGAACTAACTTATTGTTAGACTGGTAACGGGGCTCTTAACTGGGTCCTGCCCAATGATATACCATCTTAAAAAACTGGGCAAAACGGACAGTGAGCGATGTAGATTAGGTGGATCGGGCAATGAAACCTACGAATACATACTATACAAATGTAATGCCTTGGCCCACACAAGACTCACCCACCTAATCAGTGTGACTTTATCACCTGCTGAAGTGACGAAGAGGTCTCCCAGACAGATAGTTAGCTTTGCTAAAAAAGTATCTTTCCTAGGATATGTGATCGCAGTTCAGGAAGGCTACAGTGGCCAAACGATCGCTATAATCTAATCTAAGCTGAATAATGATTGTTTTGCGGCGTATTTTCTTAAGAAATCGACGAACTGAGATTAGCAGCTTCGTACTCGAATAATTAGTTAATCTTTCTATTGAACAAAAGAAAAAAATGAAGGTGCACTTTGCATAGAAATCGTACAATGTATACGACATGTTTACCCTCTAAATAATGCATAGAAAGGAACGAACAATGCAAGTCTGGCCAAACAGTCTGTAGCGCCCTAATTACCTTTGATAAACCGAATCTCGAAATGATCACATTAACGTTTATCGTGTCGATAGGCGCAGATGTGGCCGTAGCATAAGTAATAGCGTTAAGGGGCAAACAAATAAAAATTAGTAAGGGCGGAAAATTTTTTCTTATAGCATACATAAACAAGTTGTAATTTTTGTTAACATCACAATTTACCACTAAATTTAGAGTAAAATTCGTTTTTGATTGCTTATCAATTTCATAAACTTTATAGAGTCGATTACATTGAGCGACTTTAGTCGCTAAACGCTGGCAATTGAGGTGGGGACCGCATGCGCAAATTAGCGATGTCGATTACACACAGCGACTAGCGACTAAAGTCGCTAACAGTGTTGCTACCAAGTATCCGGTAGATCCGAAGGAAAATCCTCAAGTTGCAACACTGCTCATGTGTTCCAAATAATATAGAAACCATAGCAACGCAACGACTAAAGTTGCTACATGATATTACTAAAGACCGGACGTATAAAGCTTCCTTAAGTCGACGCGCGCTTGTCGCGCGCCAGCACTCAACCAGTGGCGGACTGCGGCGGTCTTGATTCAATAATCATAACCGCCCAGATATTCAGTTAAATTATATTTTTTTCATAATAATTGTTTACAAATACATTCATGACGATATTAAAAATAACAAAAAAAATAAATAGTAGTTCAGTTGCAAAAAATCATAATATTGTTTATACTGGATAGAAATTTGTCGAAATACAGAATATTGAATTGATGTATTTAACAGGAAATTGGTTTCATTTGTCTGTTACTTTCACAATCTTTACTATTAGCTTTGGGCTTTGTCGGCAAAATATCAAAGAAAAAATAAGAAGTAATCGAAGCAATTGTTCAAATTGCGTAAATTCCCTCATACTTCTTGTAGGCTTATTCTCTGAAGTTGTTAATGAATAAAGATAAACAGTTAAAATGAAGAGAGAAATGTCCAATAATTTTTTGGGGAGGTTTCTTAATTTTGAAAAGAAAACTATTTTTCATATTTGTGTGATTGTTGCTTG
>JAZBGY010000263.1:0-79555 GCA_037414755.1 Lydus trimaculatus | reverse complement strand
AAACGCCAAATTTCAAGTCAAATTTATCTCCTATACTAAAGCATTGAGTGTCCGACCCCTGGTCAGATATAACGACGTGTGAGCTCTATTGGTTAATGTGAAACCCTCTCCGACTAACCGGACATCGGAAAAAGTCGGGCATGTTACCAGCTGGTGTATTTTTTATCAAGAAAGACCTCTAGTGTTCGATAAATAAATCATTATTATGCAATTAATATGCAAAACGATCGAGTATAAAAGTTGGCGGAATTTGGGCCACGAAAAGTGAATGTTGCTTCCAAATCATCGATCACATCATCTATAGCATGAAACAACCACCACTTTTACTTTTTCATAAACAATAATAATAATAATAATAATGTTAATGAGCATCAATAATAATAAAATTTCAAATACAAGTGTTTGAGTTGGTCATTAAATTGCATTTCTCGATTTAGTACACGAACAGGAAATGTTAAGAGCTTCAATTTAAGTATCTTCACCTTCGCTGTTGTGTCATAATATTAGATGAAAGTCACGCTTGAATCCGGTCAAAGATGCAACAATAACATTTTGTGTGATGTAACTTTTAGATGAGTTGAGAAAAGTTCACAGAAATTTCCTGAATAATTAAATAATACAAAACAGATCTAGAAAATGGTTGAATTTTAGTGAAAATTGTTGTTGTTTTTCCTCTATTCCATTGTTATTATATTGTTTTTAATTTCATGGCTATATGCTTTTTAAAAATAAAATTTTACGACATTGTTGATTGTTTTTCTGTGTTTCTGGTTGCATTTCGAGTCATTAAAATTGTTGTGGAAGTGAATGTAAAACTTTTTCTCTATATACATGTTTTGTTCTATTTGAAATAGCACTGATTATATAATTATAGATACCGCAAATTGGATATTGGAATGAAAAAAGAAGACACATCGTGGACAGGTGTTGTCGATTATCTTTCTGTATTCTTTCTGTTGGAGACGATATAAATTTGCACAACTTTTTTTATTTAGTGTTCATTCACAACAACATAGTTTCATTTCAATTAATCAGGTGACATAAAGTCCAGATTTGATATTTTGCTGCCAATCGATGGCGAAACTTCTCAGTGGTGGATCCAGCAAGTCTAAGGCGGGCCTGGAGTTTGAAGTGCCAGCAATAAGCTAAACTTATATCAGGACATAGATTCATCTCGTGCACCATCATTTTATCTAACCCGCAATGCAAGAACCTGATACTTGAGGGTGCAAAAAATTGTGGATTATAATGCCCAGGGTGCCAAGTAGATATCTTAAGGCACGTCTCCAGCAACAAGCTGGCTGTATCAAATTTCTTGCGGAGATAGCAGGGCAAATCAGCAGTTTTGAGGACTGCCCCCGTGCCCGAACAACACAACCAACGCCTGCCATTTGTTCCATGCGAGAGCGGTAAATGAATAAATAAATTTGCGGTGGCGTGTAGCCCAATGTAGACAGTACCCGCAAATAGTGTTGCGAGTGTTGTTGTCGACACTTATGGCCTGTTGCCGGCTAAATGGGTTCGCGTGGAGACGCGCCTTTACATCCAGCTCTGCCACAATGAGTTGACTACAAAATCAAGCTGTTCAAGTAGAATTCCTTTCCTTTTTCCGCTAAAAATTCTAATAGTTTACCTTCAAACAATAGACTTTTACCAATTTATACTTAACTATACTGAGCTAGGAAGCGAGATTGCCAATAGACAAACTCCATCTCCACGAGTTAATGGAGATAATTACCTCCTTCACCTAATTATTATTGAAGTATGAAACTATAGAAACAAAAATGTTGTAAATTAAATACCTGGAGTGCACTATTGGATTGTTAAAAGTATAAATGAAAAGCGTACGCTACCGCTTTCAAGCTTTATGCTTTCGACAAGTGAATGGTTGAAATAATTGCAGGATTTTATTGAAACCTCAAATTTCTAACGACCATAATGCTAGCCTGTATGCTATGTTTGTCTGTTTTGTTTTTCCAATAATTATTATTCTTGAAGTGGTTGTAGCTTCAGATCTTTCGAGAGGAAGACAATTCGTGTCAAGAATTCAAAAGGACAGTCTTCTAAACTTGATCATTGTATTATCAACTGTATTACTTACCGGAAAGTGATATCATATTAGAGAGAGTACACTGTAATCGTGTTAGAAAAGTTGATTCAAGTAGAAAAAAAATTTAAAAATCTTTTCCTTTCCTACAATTCTACGAACTTTCCATTTTAATAAACAACAATGTAAATGTCTTGGTTATTTTTTTTGCGTTCAATAGCATCATTAATTAAATGCAAAAGATAGAATCAATAAAATTTTATTTTGCAATATACAGATCCTGAACGAATAATTGTAGTTTAACTATAGGATATAGTGGAGAAAATTTATAATACAAGCAATAATCGAGAGGGAACATCAATTTTCTCGTGCTGATGTCTAATAAATATGCAGTTACGCATTTCTATGTACAACCTACAGTCTGGCATTGGATAACTAATGTTATACTAGTGTATATCTAACAAATCTGTTACGCTACATGAATATTAGTCAACTTGTTATGAATGTCATGCCCAATTTTCAAGCACTTTCCCGTGTTGTCTTTCAAATAACAACAATGAAATGTTTACAAATTTCTGTTTTAAACACACAAAAACAGACGAAAATCCTGTTGCTTTTTTTCTATCTAGATTGTAACAAGATGGTAAACAAAAACAACGTTAGTATTCACGTTGATAATAAGTTGGTGCGTTGTTTTTGTCGTTTGCCAACTTAAAGTTCTTTAAAAGACATTGGAAACTACTACCATATAATTACATATAATTTACACACGATATTACTATGTGTTTCCAATCATAGGTCAAGTCGTTACAGTATTACTTCTTCGTTGTTGTTGTTTTTTTTTTCCTATTAACGTTCAGACAAGATTTACTATTATTTTATTCGAAAAAAACAACTATTTGCAATTTAATTATTATTCATTTGTGTTAATTTTTTTATCGTATTCGAAGTGTAAAAGTCCACTCTTCTTGAGTCTTTTATGAGTTATAGTTGATGTAATAGAATAAGCTTCTTTGAATTGAATTTAATTAAATTTTTTGACTAACATAACAAATACCAGTTTCATCATCACCACTCGTACAAGAAGTATAATGACCTTTCTTTCTTTTATTTTATATATATGTAAGTGTATAGTAGGTATCTGAGTGTATAATATTGATACACTCAAGTGCATCTTAATGATCTATGATTATCACAAGCAAAGAGAAATAAAAGGTTGGGCTGTTGAATTGAAGTATTCTGTTTGAATTAGGTCAATTGTTGTTTTAAGATAATTATTAGTATTCTTCAACATAACCATCATCTTCAGGTATTGTTAACGTTTCGAATAAGTGTATTTATAAGTAATAGTCGAGACAAGGATAAAGGTTTCGTAGAGAATTTTAATGAATCTACAGAGCGTCCCCTGCCAGTGCTACATATTTAATATTTTATATCTAACTGGGGCTATGGGAACCACTCCTACAGCAGCTATGGAAGCAGGTGCGAAATGAAGGACTCCTGGCTGCCCCAGACTGCAAACTTCAAACCAGGTGACTGGCATGGACATTTAGAAATTCTGAAGCGAATACAGAATTTCTGGTCAAACCATGCCGAGGGAATTCGACTTCGAAGTCTCTTGCCAATGAGCAAGAACCTGGAAAGTAACCAAACGTAATGCAAACTCTTGTAATAGAAATGTGCGCTAGAGGGTGTTTCGAATATAGATCTTGATAGACAACCAGGCGGTGCTGAAAACTCTAAAGGCCTATAGCCCTATTTCAAAAACAATCTGGAAATGTCGACAATCTCTGAACCAACCGACTAAGGGTAACTAGGTGCCATTGCATCAGGGATTTGCTGGTAACGAAATAGCAGATGACCTTGCGAGATTGCTCCACTCATAAATCTGCAGCCATTCTGTGAGCTAGCCAAGACCCACAGAAGACAAATTGATACTCACTAGTGACAAACAATTGTACAAGTCAATGACTTATACGACATGTCAAGTATACGCGATTAACAAATATTGGCCAAGTACACAAGTCGTGTGATCTCGCCTTAAGAGGACAGGGAGGCTTCTGTTGATATAAGATGTTCGTAGCCGCGCAGAGGATGAATTGCATCTGTGGCAACAATGATTTACGGTGGCATCTTTCAATATTTGTAAACGGTATCTGTGGTAGGTGCGGCCAAAGCCTCTCCTAGACATTGTTGATGCTTTACAAGTACTCATGCTTAAGAGAACTAAACGTAGAGTGGATTTTGGGAAGTTTTGATTTTTGAAAGAGTTGTTATCGTTCTACTTCAGTCAGAGTTTGTAAAGTGCTCTTATTTTCACTGCTCAACGAGTACAAGAAGAACAGAGTAAAAGAGTTAAAGAGTAATAGCGTAATAGAGAGAAAAAGAGAAAGAATAAAGGAGAGAACGAGTAAAGGAGTGAAAGAGTAAAGGAGTAATAGAGTAATAGAGGAAAAGAGAGAAACAGTAAAGGAGTGAAAGAGTAAAGGAGTGAAAGAGTAAAGGAGTGAAAGAGTAAAGGAGTGAAAGAGTAAAGGAGTGAAAGAGTAAAGGAGTGAAAGAGTAAAGGAGTGAAAGAGTAAAGGAGTAAAAGAGTAATGTTGTAATAAAGTAATGGAGTAAAAGAGTAATAGAGTAATGCAGTAAAAGAGTAATAGAGTAATAGAGTAAAAGAGCTCTAATTTGCATTACAATATCTGGAATATACTGTTGAAATGTTGACCAAGTCAAAATAGACACAGTATAAGTTCAGTTGTAATTATATAGCGGCGATTTGAACGATTTGAAGCGTTTTCAGCATCTATAACAATATTTCTATGTAATTAACAATAAATTGATTGATACGCCTATAAAGAAATATATCTTTAAAACTGATAATGAATGTTGATTGAGAAAATTAAATAATTTCCTGTAACTTCTAGAATACCTAACAAATTGTAATCAACTAAATTTGTATTAAATTATATAAAAATAAAATAAAAATAGACAATTATAATGAAGGAAGTTGTTAAAAACTATGATTATATCACTGGAAAAGTAACGTTATTTGAATTATTTTTTTTAAAAATTGCAGAAATAATGCATTCAACATGAAGGTTACTGTCTTAATCAATTGTTAAAGTCACTATATAGCGGTTTTTCTCTCGCTCTGGTGAGATCATAACTAAATATATAAAATTTATAAATTATTTTCGGTACCTAATTGTTATTCTGAATGTGTAGGATACGAAATTGATAAATTTGTGAAAGTTGGCATTGAAGTGTGTAACTGTAATGATTAAAACTAAGTAACCTATTTGGATTAAGCTTGATTTTTGAACAACAACAACAACAAAACTACTTAAATGCTCAGTAAATTAATAATTTAATAGCAGTCCTTTAGATGGAATTAACGGAAATGAGTAACGATCTGTCTACTGGTCTCTAATTTTATAAAACAAAACTTCAACAATCTTTTGTTTGGTTCAGCAAGAAAAAAATAGAAGAGATCCATAAAAAAAATCCAATTAAAATAGCTGGCTAAAAATAACAACCTGGCATTATTGGCATTATGTTAAAGTCAAGGTCTTCTATTTTTTCAACTTTCATTTTCTATCAATTCTAACTGGAACTAATAAGAGGGTCAGTTGGAAAAATTGACCAAAAAAATGTAACTTTATTGAAAAATTGCATAGTTGTTCAAGGTTAATCTAATGTTAAAGAACAAGAATAGAAAGCTGTTTAACTAGGCGTTTTATTCAACAATTGAACATATGAATGGAAAAAAATCAGAAATAATTAGAGCACTTGAGAATTCAACAATTCGGAAGATTATTATCAGTTTTTACGGCATTTATCAAAAATTTTACAACTGTAGAAAGCTAATTTCAAGAAAATTTTGCCATTTTGCATTCTTAGCACTATTACAACTGGGTTTTGTTTGATTTATGTATTATTTCACCATACGTAATCAACAAAAAGATCTCTAAAGTACCGTTTTACAAACTTAAATATTTATTTTTTAATAATCATTTAGATAACGATCTTCAGCGGAAATAAATCGAATTTTGATTACTGTTACCACGTTTTGGTGCAGATATCAAATTTTATTTACTAACAACAGTTAATTCAGATGAGTTAATCAGAACGGATTATTTGATCGGTTGAAGAGAGTTCTTGTTGTGGTTATGAACAACATTGAAATATTTGAATATTGTAAAAAATTGACCAATCATATCATTATTTTGTGGTTTGTTGTCAAAATGATTTATTTTTAGATCATTGTCAGAGGAAAGATTTATGTTTTTCAATAAATTGACCTATTTTGGTCAACCACGAGATGTTTAATTTACTCAAATATTCCTTACCGTTATATCAGTATTGCTTTGATCTCTTCATTCTTCTCGCATTGTATGTTATCTGACATAATCTTTTCGAGACGCTTAAGTATATAATCGTTTAGCGTTTGGCTTCCAACATTTTTAGCTTGTCTTTAACTGTTCTTGTTTCATAGTTTTCTCAAACCTTTTGGTGTATGCTTCAATATAATCATACTTCTTAGTAGCCTAGTCTCTGTGGAAGCAAGACAAGTTCCCCAAAAGGGAGCCTCTGCATGATTTTCAATTTTGAACGAATGAATTGCTTCAAAATTTGCTCATTTAAATTAATCCGAATTGTTGCCTCTTTAGTGCTTCCGCAAAAAGTTTTGATAACGTTTGAAGGTACTTGATACTAATCTGTAGCTTTTGCCGTTAATTGCTTCTTTGAAGAGCGCTTTTTGAAGTCCAATAGCTATCGTTACGTAGTAGTCGTAGTACTTACTACATCTTACAGATACTAATTTTAACTCAGTCAACGCCAACTGGTCTAAAGTTGTTTCAAGGAAGAATAAGTAATTAGTAAGGGAGGACCCTAATGAATTTGTTTGCATAAAAAATGCTTTTAGTTTTTTCTGAGTGTAGTGAGTGTTGTTACGTAACCATTCTATTTTACCTGAACCAATGCCGCGGTTACCGGTTGTACAGAGTGTGTCCTGCTCGGAGACCCAAATTGTTAAAGACCTAAACCCCTGGAGTGCTAAAATATATTTCACACAGCCGCGATCTTGGCCCATCCTTAGAATCTTTGGAAGGACGTTTCGAAAGATCTCCACTTACTGGTTGATTTATTCATTCTCCTCTTCACCGCATTCGAAAATGCTTCACTAAGCATGGAAATTACCGATAATTTGATCCATAGAGAATCATTTTATCAAAGCTTACTTTACATGTATAGCTGATTTTTCAGGGTACGCCTAATTTTGTTTTTGGGGACTTTTATCTCAATATCAAGCAAAATACTCAATAGAACCATAAATTACCAATTTCCAAAAACTTGGAGTTAGCATCTGGAACAAAACACTTGCCTAAAAGATCGTTCGAGTTTCTCTAAAGTGGTATTTTTTGCTAAATGTCGAACTTATTGTAGGATAATTGCATTGCTTCTACGAGTAGTTTGCAAAACAATTGCGGCAATTATTGACGCTTAATTATTGTTTCGTTTCGTTGTTCGGATTGGTTTTTCTACAAGATATTTTAGTCGATGATTTGAGCAGTTTTTTTGTTTTTTTACGAAAAAAAATTTATTGAATGTCAGAGCATAAAATTGCCACCATTTCAACTCGAATATAAACTTGTTTTCTGATTTTATTGTAAAGTTTCTTATCTTTTATTTCAGGTTAAGCCTGTTGAACATGCAACATTTTAAATGATATCATAACTTTAATCGTCGAAAAATTTAAGGTAAGCTTTTATTATAAATATTTCCTTTTTGTTTTCTTTCACAAAACAAAAAATCAAGTAGAATTAATATATAAATGTTCTGGTTAGTTGGATTTAGCCTTGCTAAAATTATACACTGCGAATTTGATTTAATACAACTAAAAATAGAAACCTATCATAATAATATAATTAATCGAAAATGTTGAGAATTGTACAAACAGATACTCTCTTCATGCGTTTATTTTAATTTTCTTTAGTTTATTTTAGATTTCTCTTCTACTATACTAAATTCTAATAAAATTCAGTATAGTGGAAACTGTTGTTTTAATGATTTGACCTGTAAAACCTTTAAGATAAAACTTTCCTTTTGTTCTATGACATTTTGGATAACAAACAACCATTCGTAAGTTTTACTGGAAAATAGAATCAACAAAGTGTTTATTGCAGAAAAAATTCCAATTTTTCTATTGAAATATTTATTGACAAGGTTTTTTCCTTTCTGTTTGTCAAATTGAAAGTAAAACAACAAAGTTTTCCATTATACAGTAGTGGTTTTTTTTTTATATCACCGAAAAAACAAAATATTGTTTTTGCAACTCCAATAATCATGAATTGTCGTACCTTTTAGCACACGTTTATAATTGTTATCAGTAACGAATAACGAGTTACCGTTTTGGACTTACAAAGGGAGTTCTTGTCCAGAACAACTATTTAGTTCAAAATTTTGTAATTCAACGAGTGAAGATTTCCCGTAACGTTATCATTTTCATGACTCAGTAATCTTGAGATTAGTGGTTCTCAATTAAACTGCAATCTTCTGATGAGATAATTACTTATTTTCTATAACGGCAGATTGATATACGATCGATATTTATTTAGCAACAAAGTCGTTTTAATTACTGAACCATCAATACACTTTTAATTAATTAGTTTTCATTTGATTATAGATCTTATCATAGCCGTACAACGGCTATAAGAAACCCAATCATTCAAGCATCCGTTCCTTTATTAACTAAAATTTCAATCAGTTTAATTTTATTGAATTTTATATTAATATTCGTAAAAATAATTTGGGCGCCAAATCGAAATTAGCAACAACTCTATGGGACATCATGCGATCTTTGTCTCGCTTATGCGAAGTTCTTTTATCTTCTTCAAAATTGTAGTGAATCATAATGAGTACAACAAAGATACTCAGTCGATCTATCTATTTTTCATTGAATGAATATAAATAATGGTTTATTTTTTAATCATTTAATTAACGGTAACTGATAAGGCATCATTATAAATACATGTTTTTGTTGTTTACAATTGGAAGAATTTTTTCCATTCCAACTTCGATTATGTGAAATGGAAAGTTAGTCTGTTGAACTGAATTGAGGTCACACAACCATCTTATTTACTAAAATAATAACTTTCATTTTTTAATTTTAAACAACTCAACTATAGATTGATAATGCTTGTCAAAGTTGTTATACATATATTCCCATATGTTATAATATATGTATGGATACCTACATACATACAAGGGAATGAAAGACGAAAAAAAATAAAGATTAATAACAACTGCTAGACTTCTTATACAAAGAAAATTCTTGGTTAAATTACCAAGTATTGTCATTATTGAAATTTATGGTTGAATATTGTACACTTTCAATTACGATCATTTTATTTGATGTTCTTTTTTTTAAAAAAAAGTTCTTCATCGTATAATCATTGAAATTGTTCTGATGTAGGTAAATAGGTGAATAATTGCTGCCAATAAATAGTGAAATTTTTTTTTAATATACATTAAACATCGTAAGTCAACGTATTTAAATCGTTACTTTAATATATGGTACATAGAACATATATATTACATGGTACGTGGGATTCTTTCACATAAATTGTATAAATCGTTACACTTTCTTAACGTATAGTGATCAATTATAGAATGCCAGTCTTTAATTCTGCTAATTTATACGATTAAACCTATCTTTTACGTTAATTTCAGAACTATTCCAAAGAATCGGGTGAAATTTTCGATTTACAATATGTTCCAACTAATAACTACACTATTTGTTACAGAAGGTGAATGTCATTGATGTATTTGCCATTAAATCGAGTTTGTGAGCTTTCAGTTTTCAATTCCTGACGAACTACTGAATTCTACTCGGCTTGAAGCGTTGCCAACAACGCTACGTAGTGTCTAGCGATACTGCCACTTTCTTACATTTTACGGTTATCTCATATAGTGCCCAATTATAACCGAAACACCAAGAATTATAAGTTTTTTACCGCAACAAACTAACTAATCATAAAACACGTCTACACGAGACACACATTGCTTGCAACATTCTTTTGATGTTTATTCATTTGAAGCTCTCGCATGGAACAGATTGCGCGGGCACGTGGGCAACACTCAAAACTGCTGACTTGCGCCGCTACCTACGCGAGAAATTTGATACAGGCAGTATGTTGTCCGTGTGGAGGCGCGCCTTAAGATTGAATTGTGACTACTGTTGTGTCAATAAATAGGGTCTTGATCGATTGCAACTGAATTGTTTGCTTACAATTTTAAAGATAGCAATGGAGATCAAGATTGTAGAAGAGTACCATTGCGATTGAGCAAAAAATTCCATGAAATTTAACAACTTTCAATTGTTGTCAAAAAAAAAAGAAACAAAAATGGTTATTTTGAAAACCAGTTTTTCGTAAAAGTATTGTTTGTAACCATGGTTCAATTAGAGAATTATTCTTTTGTTGGTGTCTAAAATTTGTTCCAAAATAGTTTCATTGTTGAAGTTTGTTAAACTTATTGTTGTCTAAAATAAAGAACAATTTGTTGAATGTGTTTTATAAAAATTTACTAACAATTAATTTGTGGTTAATTGACAATTGAACTGAATTGAATTATGTACAGCATTCTCTAGTTACAGTAAGTACAAATAATAAATAGTTTTTTTGATAAAAGTTACATTAAACATGTCGGAATTCTGAATGTTGTTTTGTTTACAATTTTAAAAGTACACGGTTTCTCGACTATTAATTTTTAAAAAGACGCTTTTCTAATTCACGAGAAAGCCTGACTGAAAAGAATTACACTTGGCAACTGAAAATAGTTGCGACGAGTACACAGCACCTGAGCCCGAAATCATGGGGTCCTAAATGAGCCACAAGGGTCTCTAAATATATTGGCACAACCCTGCCGTATACATATATAATTAAAATTAATGAAAGAAGTTGCAGCAATTTTAACTTCAGTTGTAAAAAACTCTATTGTTGTCACACACAAAAAAAAAGAGTTTAAGCGTGGAATGGAGTCCGGGCTGTACTGAAACTTAACCGGCAATAAATCTACCCTAGTGTCGCTTTTCTTTTGAATTTCGCTGAATTCGCACAAAATCTAACAATAATCAAGCATATTTACATTACATACACATTACAATGACTTAGGCTTTTTCAAGCAGAGCTATCAAGTTTTTGTTGAATTTAAATAATGAACAAACTATAAATTTTTGAGAAGTGTGAAGTGTTTTCTGTAATTATCTAAGTGTTAATTAAAAATACAACATTCTGTTAATATAACCACCAATTCAAGTTAGAGGTTTTTGGTCTTTTGAACAGTTCAATGGCCGCTTTTAATTACCAATCAATGTATATCAAGAATTGATTTGTCAATCAACTGTAAGCTTTTATCGGATCAATAGCCTATAAAGTGAATGAAATAAAATGAAAAGCAAAGTAATTCGAAATATTACTAATAAGAAATACGTATAGAAAACGATTGTCACCTTCAATTTCGGCCTTGCAATTTGTAGTTTACCTTTATATTATAAAGGACATACATATTTCTTGACAACTGCTATAATTTGTGATGTTTTTTTTTGTCTTAGCAACAAGATAGAGAATTGCAAAAGTAATTAAAATAAATATACGGAAAGGAAAAGTATTAGAGCCGGTATTATTTTCCTGTTGTTTGTTCCTTTTTTTGTTTTGATGTAATTTATAGAGCACTATGTCAAATTTTTTCTACCAACATTTTGATTAGTTTTGCAGTAATAATTAAACTATGAAACAAATAAAGATTAACACAAAAAAAAATGAAATAAAAAAACCAAAAAGAATAGATAATCTATACACATACTGTAGGTATAGAAAGTAACAGTCGTTATCCTTGGATATAAGGAGTTGCGACATTTTTATCGGTCTTGTAGGTAGACACTGTGGGTATTTCTTATATAGGTTTGAATCAACTGTAAAATTAATCGTAAATTGTTAACGTTTTATATTTATATGTTTTTATTGCAACAAACTTATATGTAAATGTTAATCTAATAATAAGAACCTAAATTTATGTACGTGTGGTGTTTGTTAGAAGAGTTTATATTGTGTGTGCTTTCCATGTCGAATCGACTCTAATGCTTATCTAGAAGGAATTCTAATAAATTTCTCACTTAAATTCTTAGTAAAAATAAAAATGAATGAAAATTATCTTGCAGTATGCCGGCTTTGTTTCAAAATTTGCATCATAAAATTATAAGCTTTATGAATAATTTATAAGTGATAAACTAATCAAAACGGTTATTCTAAGTGGTTTCAATCTATATTTCAGTGTAAATTTATTTTAATAAAGATCTATACACTCAAGTGTATGATTATCGTTAAACAAGAAGAAGAACTGCAATTTACTAGTTAGATTTGTTCCAATGCAGAGACAGAAATTGCTTTGCAATACTTCTGATTGCGCTCAAGCTTTCCTGGTACTTTAAATACTTTCCCATCGCTAGTGTACCTACCTAAGCTACTTTAGTTATCCAACATATAGAGTTTGCTAAGATTCATTGGGCACTAAGCAATAAATAAGGTAAACCAACATTTGCAATACGCAAGATATACGCTGGTAAGATTTAATGGTAAAGCAAAAAAGAAATTTAGGTTCATTATAAAAGATGAAGCAAAATTTGGGGCGGTTCAGAATTTCGCCTCAACTCCCATAAATTACTATTTTTATCACTAAATAGATGGAACCTTATTTGTTATCTTTATTCTACCATCTACGCATTTTAGTTATTTTAGAATCTTTAATGGATAAGACAAAGATCGAGTAATGTCCCATAGAGTAAATGTGGCAATATGAAATTATAAATTGAATTATTGCACGTACGAAACGTTTCATTTCCACTGCCAAGTTATGATAGTTTAGTACCATTTGATTTATTCTCCATTGCTTTATCTGTTAACGTAAACTGTGGTGATAAGAAGCATTAAAAATGGATGATCAGTTTATAAAGTATAAAGTATTGTTGCCGTAGCAATGAAACAACAACGGGGAGATGATCAAATTCAAGGAGCCGATGATACCACAAAAAATCCGTCCGTCAATAATGATTTACAACCTGAAGAAAAGCAAATCCCTACAGTAGGGACTACAGTCGACTGAATCGGCACGAAGTCACTTATACAGTTAGTTTGATATGTGGTCAACTATTGTTTTTAAATAAAATCGTGACCCATCTTCTATGTGCAACTTTATTTTATCAACAAATAGTTCGTGATCATAAAATTGAAAAATAACTGTAAAATTTATATATTTTCCATACTTATCAATAATCTACTCCTGAAACCAAATTAATAAACAAGTGAAGAAAAGAATTTATTTTTAAAATGATTTCAATCACTTTTAGCCGGTTGTTCACATTGATTTCCTTTTATAGATCTTATCATAAATATAAGTTGAGAAAATATAAATATCGCCTACAGTAGTTTTTATTTCTCTCCTTTTCGAATCACTTTGAAAATGTGTTGATTTTTACTTGATGATAACTAGAAAGACGAAAAACTGTAGGCGGAAAAAGAAGTCAACATCTTGTTTCAGTCATTGGACTTTTGTTGGGAACCAGTTTCAAATATATGGGCAAAAATTGTTTACGGCCGGTTTATTTCGACAGAACAAAATCACAAATCAACCAGAAATACAACGTGAGAAAAAAACAAAACGAATCAATTGACAAAAATCTTACGAAAAAAACAATCAAGACTCGCTACAGTTTTTACTGAATTCTAAAGCCGAAATTCACACTTCATCTATATTTCAGTGTGTCGGATTTAGCTTTAAATTTGCTAGCGTATTCCCAAATGCAATAGTGAAAGAAAGATAAAGTCAAGTCGATTAAACGGACATAGATGGAGTATATCCTCTTAATAGAGCTATACAGCTCTCTCTCTATTTAAGCAATTTAAAGTCTTTAATAAACGATTATTTGCACTGGATATCTCAATTTTCATAGAACTGGTTGCAAAGATGCCTTCGCTAGTAGATTTACAACTCCACAACTTGCCTTTAGAGTAATCAAATAATTCCTTAGAATGAGTAGGTTGTTGTTGTTGGTAAGAAATGTTTGTGGGTATGGTGATTTTACAGTTTAATGTGCGTATGAATAATTTGAATTTGTTCATGTCAGGTTGATTTGCATTTAATACATTTGTATGTTGCTTTCTATCAACATAATTCTGCTTAAATTGTAGGAAATTAACAGAAGAGGAAATAGACCAAAATATTCATATTTGTAACTGTGTTGTGAAAATTGGCTAGAGGATTTCAACTCACAACGGCATTATTATTATTAAAACAGGCTAATGGTTTTCAATTATATGAATTTATAAATACAGTGTCATGTTGTACGTAATGCGTTTTAATGGGAATTGTATTAACTCACACATCAAACTCTTCATTTTATATTTTAAACTAAAATTCGAAAATGTTCTCTCTTTTTTCCAGATGTGGAAATTTCTAGTCGTTTCATCCGTTTTTTCATTATGGACATTAGTATCGACCCAATCGAATTATGCCGATCAAGCGAACAGTATCGAATATAATGGTGGTTTACCAGAACAGGCCACTTTGGATGGTAAAGTTACGAAATTAGATGATCTTAGCCCGGTTATATTCTTGAATCGTACAAAAGCTGCACTTAATTGTGCTGCTGGTTCTATGCAAGTTGAATTGAAGTTTAATGAACGTTTTCATGGTATAGCTTATGCAAATTTCGATCGACATTCACCATGTCAAGTACAGGGTAAAGGTGGTTATAGTTATAAACTAGATTTACCATTAAAAGGATGCGGAACACGACAAGTAAGTTTCTAAAATCGTTCAATTTTATTGAAAACATTATTGAGTTGTTTTCTAGGATCCTCAACGTGTTTTCACAAATAACATTGTAGTGAGGTTTCATCCAGGTTTGGAAATTGATGGCGATGAAATTATAACGATTGTTTGTCGATATCCACCACCGATCGCACCTCCACCACCTGTTCTCCCTGCACCAATGTAAAACCTTAATTATTCATTACGGAATTAATTTGGTAAATGATTGGAATTGTTTTAGTGTACATCCAACAGCATCACCCGCTTTAGCAGCACCACTCAATGGATTCCAAATTCTTCTAATAATTTGTGGAATCTTGTTCCTATCATTACTTCTTCTGGGTTTAGGATGCTCCTACTACTGTCTACGAAAACGTAATTTAACTGTAATAAGACAACATCCGTTCTCATCTGTTGGTAGCGGTTCAGAAATCACCAAACTGTCTGGAAGCTCTCTCGGTTAGTAATTGAGAATACTTTTATTTGTATTCATGCTAAAGATTTAAAAATATTGTTTACAGGAAATCTATCAATGTTTGAAGGTCTGAAAATTCCTCGAGTACACGCTCCTCCTTTAGCCGCTGCTGCTAGTACTTCCGGCAGTGAAGGTCCTTTGATTAGCGATACACTTCCATCCGATTACCCATCAGAATCCCATTCGGAAATTGAAGAGGTCGACAATAGATCACTACCAGTTTCTTCGACTGGTAGTTTTGAAAATAAAGCATACGTCCACGATAATAGCAGCTTTTATAGTGAAGGCTATGGTCATACACAAGAACAACAAATACAAAATGCTGTTGCTTCAACTGTACCAAGATTGCCGTTAGCTGTTAAAGATCAACCGAAATTCGATGTTCAAGTACGTGTTAAACGTGCCCCACCATCACCACCAAGTCTATCAGATACAGAAAGTTCAATTGCTAGAACGGAACGTAATCTATCTACAATTTTAGAACAAAGAGAAGAAAGTGTTAGATCGATAGATTCACCATTACCTGTTGAACGAACTCAATTCACTTACGTGCCTGAATTACATCCACCACCGAAACATGTCCAACCAGCACCTACTTATAATCGTATTTTACGCCGCCAACAAGAATTACAAGAAGTGGCATCATTGAATACTGAAATGACTGAAACGCATTCAATGACGGAGATTATTGATGATTCCCATCATAAATTTATAGCACCTTCACCACCACCACCACCACCAATTATACCGAAACAAGAGCAAATTATTGATATGCCACCGCCAAGACCAATAGAACCACCAATAGCTGTTGTACATAAACCGGAAATAACTTCACATGTAGTTGATGATGTTTTCTTGCGTACCATCACCGAAAAGAAGACAATTGAAGATATCGAACGTCATAAACGTTTAATTACTGAATATCATACAAGAGCAAAACCGGTTCCTGAACATTGGGATGTTACAATCAAGAATTATCCAGTTGAGATGCCTGAACCTCCGGAATGGGAGAATTTCTCTGATATTTCTTCAGCTTCTGGTTTAACACTAACACCGAAACCTGAACGTGCTACTATGAGTCTACCACCGCAACGTGTTATAGATGATGATAAATTACCGTTGAATTCGCCTGAATTAGTTGGACATCTTTCACAACCACCGGCTAGAGAAGAAAATTTCTTGTCAACATTCAATATACCTTTAGAAAATCCTGATGTACCAAATTGGAATGTGTTGATTCGTGTTTTACAACCTACTGAACAAGAAGAAGGTCCGGTGATTGAGAGTGCTGAAACATTCAATTCACAATTGACACTAGCTGATAAAATGAAATGGCGACAAATTATAACAACAGAATCAACATTACGTACACGATTATGTGAGGCGGTTGTTCGAGAAGATTATGAACGAATTCGTCATGATGCACGTTACGAGAAATTATTTGAACCACCGAAATGGGATGTGATTATACGTATTCTAACACCTGTTGATAGACCGAAGAATCAGAGCCGTTATAGAAAGAAACCCGATTGGGATAATAGAAGTCGTCGTAGTAGTTTACCAACATTATACGAATACGATTCAGATGGTGGCAGTTCTGTAAGGACTTTAACCCAAGACCCAATCGTACATCCATTAATACCGTTACGTTCACGTAAAACATCACGATCCAGCTATCGTAGTGAAGCTGATTTACGATCAATGTCTGAAGTGACAGTTGATTTCGGTCGTCCAGATCATGGTGATAATCAATCAGAAGTGTCAAGTTATTATCCACGTTATTATGAAGATTCCGAGCCGGACATTGATTATAAAACCGGATCCCATCAACCATCATTAGCACGATCATTAAGTCAACCAAGTTTAGCACGATCGGCTAGTGAATTCACTGAACGTTGGATAGCACCATCTAGATATGATACGGCTAGTGAATTTACATCACCGGAAGTAACGCCGAAATCTCAACGTAGCACCAGAATACAACCATTACATATAGCTAGAGGTAGTGGTGAACGTCGCTCATTATGGCAAACATCCAATCAAATGGCACAAGGACCTAGTGGGGCAAGTCAAATAGTTACACGAGAATATCATGCTGAAGCTAGTACGAGTTTTATGGGTGCAACATCTAGATCGAAAGATTGGTTCGGTGATAACGATAGTGAAGCTAGCTATAAATAATTTTTATCACATTAATTAAACTATTAACTAGAATTAAAAAAAAAACAAAAAACTTTAAATACTAATACTGCCTTTTTTATTATTTGACATAATTTGTAATTAATTAACTAAAATGCTGTGATAACGAAACTTAATAATTTGGTGGACGTTTTTTTTTTTTCTGTTTTGTATTTTTATTTTTAGTTTAAATTACCTCTTTTTCCAATTTTTCACTAATTTTGGTGAAGAACGAGAAAATCGGGAATTATTGTGTATATGTTAGGGTATATTCACATGTTTTAGAAACATGTGAATATACCTTTAGAATTCCATATGTCGCTCAAATTTTATGTTATTCGGTGATGGATTCAAAGGGCTTCTTTATTAGACATTCTCCTAATGTATTATTAATAAATATTTTAAGTTAAGGTGCTACTTTTTATAAATAAATGTCACGATGTAGCATGAATTTTAATAAATAAATAAATCAACGCTTTACTACTATGCTGTTGTTAATTTTTTACATTCCACAACAAAAGCAGAGTGGTCTTCTTAAGTGTTGTATGCTGTAAACTGAATATCTGCTGATCGATTTCCACCAGACACACTTCCGGGAAAAAACGTTTTAATTCAGTTTAAATCTGTGGAAACAGATCGAGTGTATCCTGGAATGTTGTTCTATCAACGGTATAAACATTGGAACGTATTCTATCTAATTTAACGTGTTTACCTTGACTTTAAAATACCATAAACAACAACAACAAACAGAACTCTTATGAAGAGGAATAATATTGAATGTAAACCTAAAGTTTGGAAGAAGGTCAGGGTTAAATAAATACTTGACAACTCTAATGCACTCCATATATATTCCTGTTAAAAGTTCAAGGATTCAACTACTTTTAACAGATTTTATGAGCTTTTTCATGTTTATAAGTTGATTAATTTAGTTGAGACTAAATTACTTTATTGTTTTGTTGCCTTATATAACTTACAGTCAAGTCGATCGAATTTAAATCGATTCAGTATAAGAAGTAGACAATTTATCAAAGGAGAAGTAGGTCAGGTTTGTGTACCAGTTTGAAACCACTTGTTTCGATCCTGAATTAAGTGGATTAAATTTCCACAAAAATGTTGATTATAACAAAGAAACTTTGATAAGGTTCAATAAAAATGGAATAATTTCGTATTGCGTGTTAAGATAAAAACGGTAACGCTTAAAAATGCTAGATTTGTTACTAAATTATTGATTGACTAGTTGTTTGCTTTGAAATTCGTTTATTTCTTTATAACGGCCTAAATTAAACTGTAACAAACCAAAATAATCGGATATAACAGCCAGGAAGGCAAAACTTTAGCAAACGCTTATCGAAGATAACGTTATGACGCTATAAATAGACAATGACTTGTTATAGTAACGTAATCGATACTTCTTCCACTACTAGTAGTGAATATGCTCTTGTTTTCTCATATTAAAGATAAAATGAATCTTGCTCTTAGACCATGCAACCCCGCCGGCTCCGTGCGAAGCCAGCCGAACTACATGGTCTTAGATCTTGCTACTTGTGAGTAATGAGCTACGCTAACGTACTTATTAGCGTAATATTGCGGTAATTCTCTAGTAACGATATTGTGGTTTAAAAGAGTTTTAATAAACCTATTTATCAAATTCTAGCATCTTTTCATCAAAAATTCCCTACTGCAGGTATTTATGGTTTCATTCATTTTGATAAATTAAAGTTTATATCTAAGACAGCTGTATTTCATAATCTTTCATTACATTTGACGGTTAATTTATCATCAAAATACCCTTTAGTTTCACTGAATATTATTTCGTTTTGAATGCAAAATGAATTTCGTAGTAGTAGAGGACATGCTGGAATTGATTATAATCTAACACGTAACTAGGCTTTACTTGCAATACAAAGAGCTAATTCAACTATGATATTGATCTAAATTTGTTTATTTATTAATTCATCAATAAAAGTGATGAATTTTGGATGAATTAACCACCCAAAGAAAGGGTCTACCAATGGTAATCATGGGTGTTGAAATTTACATAAAATGAAAAATAGCTTCACACAAATTTTGAATGAAAGAAGGTTGTTATCGGAATGTTCAAGATTCTAATTTATTGTAAATTTTTTATGTAGAAACACTCAATTAAGAATTTTCAAACATCAAAGTTCATAAAGATTTTCATAGGTTTTCGTCTAATTAACGCATCTTAGAATGTCGTCAATCTCTGAAATAACTGGCCAAGGGCAATAAACTTACCCTGCATAGGTGTCAGGGCATCAGGGATTCGCTGGAAATGAAATAGCCGATGAGCTTGCAAGAAGAGATGCTATGGCTCCATTTATAGGTGCGGAGTCATTCTGTGGGCTAGCCAAGAATAAAAGTTCATTGAATATATTTGCTATAGAATGCTAGAAAGCTTCTCGACCTAAATAGTAACGAACTGAGACTGGTAACGGGGCTATTAACTGGGCACTGCCCAGTGAGATACCATCTCCAAAAACTAGACAAAGCATACATGATGAAATTTGAGAGGCCTAGCCCTCCTGCCCTCCCACCTTGCAGCATTGGACGCAGGCAAAGCATACAGTGAGGGATGTAGATTTTGTGGATCAGACAACGAAACCTCCGAACACATACTATGTAAATGTGATGCCTTGACTCACATAAGACTCACCCACTTAGGCAGTGTGACTCTATCACCTGCTGAAGTGGTAAAGAAGTCTCCCAGAGAGATAGTTACATTTGCTAAGAAGATATCTTTCCTGGGATATCAATAAATAGAGGGTTAAGAACAATAGATCAGCTGTAGTCGCAGTTCAGGAAGGCCATAATGGCCAAACGACCCCTATAATCTAATCTAATCTACTCTAATCGAATGATATTGATCTAAATTTGTTTATTTTTCCATAAATAAACAAAAAAAAAAAATGGTAATCATGGATCCGGTGAAATTTACATAAAATGTGAAATAGCTCCACAACTTTTGAATGAGAGAAGGCTGTTATCGGAATGTTCAAGACGGTAATTTATCGTAAATTTTTTATATAGAAACACTCACTTAATTAAGAATTCTCCCAACATTAAAGTTCATGAAAATTTCCATAGGTTTTCGTGTTCTAACTAACGCATTAATTTTTTAGTTGATTCATGCAGAATTATCGGTAACATTGTAAACAATAGCAAGTTTAATAGTAGAACAAATAGAAATTTTAGGGTAACGTACGTATTTATTGTTAATTAACTTTGTACATAAACTTTCTAGATATCCGGAAATTAAACTGAGATTGTTGTCGTAAGGGTCCTAAAGAGCAGATTTGTGTTTATATTTCTAAAGCATAATTGTAAAAACTATGCCATAATTCATCTGATTGTGAGTAATCAACTATTTTATTCCATATATATGCGTTTTATGCTTTCATTACTTTCTGTTCTAAAGGGGTTTATAGTCGTAATCAAAGACTTTTCCACCATTTCATTATTATTTGATAACGAACCACATTCTATAAGTAATTGCGAATCGTGTGCTTCCTTAGGTAAATTTGCCTCATCAATTGAGGATACACACAAAAAAAAAACTGAATATAAAGCTGAAATATCAGTTTCACTAACGATGTGTTTAATATTATCACACTGTATGTAATGCAAAGATCAAAGATAACGTAGTATAGTCGTCGTCGAATAGCTGATTTTGCATTTATTTAAAAATAATTTAATTCAATCTAGACACGTGTCTGGAAATTCTGTATAATATTATACGAAATGAATACCATACAAACCGAAAATCAACCACATGTCAACAACAATAGTTGAATGTGGACGACCACAATTCTATCACATCACTATTGTATTTTAGATCTATATATTATATGTACATATATACATATATCTATATGTACAAATACAAATATTTGATATGGTGTATAGATGCGTATCGTTGAGTAGTAGAGTGTGTAACGCCGTCGCGACGCACATTGTTGCCGTCATCATAACGCCACCAACAGTGAGCTACAGGTTATCCTAGCATTTCAGTATATCGCCGATATTGTTATGTGACGTCACGCAGTGTGCATTAAGTGTATATCTGTGTATATATTATGTGTTTATATATATAACAATAATAATAATAATAATAATACTAATAATAGATCAAACAGGGTGAGTGTTTATCATTATTATTTAATGTAAATTACAAGTTTTATACAACAAGCTCAACATTTATTTTGATTAACTTTAATTTGGGCTAGAGAAGATCTAAAATTATCATCACAAAAGATAGTTGTGTTAATCAAAATGGTTTTGGCTAAATTTCATAAATACCATGTTCAAGACAATTGAAGCCTTCCAAAGACAGTCTTACATCTCGATCTCCCTTACTTGAAATCATACAAAGTTCAAATGCATTTATGAGAGTTTCCTTTTTCTTTTTTTTCTCATCAAACAAAATTCAATTAAAATTTAAAATGAAAAGTAAACAGTTGAGATAATTTGAGATAATGAATTCAGGAATTCTCCAATATTTATCTTTATTATTTTTGTGATAATAACTCATTTGTATTGTTTAAAATTGCCGGGGTAATTGTGTTAGAGGAAGCTTCAAATCTTAATAAATAAGCTCTAAAATAATTTTAAAGAGTTAGATAGAATTGCATACATTGCAAAAAGAATCAAATCCGGTATTTCAACGATAAACTGAATTGCAGTAAAACGCTAAGCCTAGTATTAACATATTTAGATCCACAGACAGTTTCGTTCAGTGTCGGACTGGTAAGCTTCAAGTCCACCGGGCAAATTATGTTTTGGACCCACTTACATGGGTATATTGAAGAAATTTCAATTTATACTTTCTGTTTCAAAAATTATGTGATTTTTTTGGTCTAGCGGGCATTTTCACGGTTATCCGGTAGCCCAACCTGAACCTGGTTTTTCTATAAGATAGTAGGAATAATGGGAAAGTCGAGTTGCCTAAATCGAATTAGATGGAGTATATTGAAGTGTTATGTTGAATATCCAGTTTGTTCCCTATGAAAATTTCAGGTGGTCACTTAGAAATTAGATAAATACAAAGATGCTTCCAATTAAAATTAATTAATGACAATTGTGTGTGTCAAAGCAAATTGTAGTCTAAAGTGGATTATTGATAAGGGTACAATATAAACATATATTGTATATTTAATATAACCACCGAGATAATTAGTTTAGTAAATATAAAAATAAAAATTTTCTCCATTTTGATGAAATTGAAAGGAGCAAATGTTTAGGAAGACACGAATATCAGTCTCCAATTTATAGATTTGTCACTGTTGATTCCATAAAAGCCTATGCTAACGAGTGAACCTGCGAGGTGGAAACTGTCGATTTCGATGATTTATGATACATAGATAGAGGATTTTATTCTAAAGTACACGTGTTCGTCTGTTCCGACCAATATACACAAAATTGTAGGGAGAAAATTTGGGTTAAAGTTCACGATAGGAAAATAAGTTCTGCAATTATCTTCAAAACAGTTTAATAAATTGTTAATAAAATATTTTTATACATAATTAATCAATATACGGTCATTATACAAAATAAAAACAATAAATGAGTTTCATTAATCATTCAACATTTGTTTATTTTATAAGGGTTGATACTAAGGGTAGTGAATAATGTATTATTTGAGAGTACGTACAATATTGGGTGAAATACACAACAAATCAAAGTTAAATAAATTATAAATTTTATCACAATTCAATCCTAAAATTACACCCCTATTTGTCACAGATATAAAACTTCAAAAAACCTAAATATTCCAGGTCGATGATTGTACTGTAGGGTAGCGAAGTGCGAAAAACCAGCAACCGGCATTTCCTTAAACAGGATATAAGAAATTGTAGGGTGAACTTCAACCCTTAGATTCTTCTGCAAGCTTAATTATGAACTTGCCACCGACTTAGCCTACATGGAATTTTTTATCTTATTCTAGAGTTTCCACCATGTAGGGTAGCGAAGTGCGAAAAGCCAGAAACAAATGGCGTATCCTTAAAAAGGCTTTAAGGAATAGCAGGGTAAACTTCAACCCCTGGATTCTTTTGCGAGCTTAATTATGAACTTGGAAGGAACTTGATGGAATTATTATCTAAATTTCAAAAATCATCGAAACAGGCAGTGTTAAAACGGTGTGGGAGAGGTGACGCCTTTATATGAAACAGACTGTATCGTAATAGAGGATTTTAGAAGATAAAATGTCAGTGAACCTATCAATTAGAACATACGTGATTTTAGTTGAATTTAATAGAATTTCAGGCAAAATCCCCAATTCGTGGATCTTTAATTATTTACAGGCCATAAGTATCAAACAACCTTTATCACACAAATAATATATTTGTTTGTTTCCCATCATCAAGCCGGTACATATTGAAAATTTTTTGCTAGAAATTCGACACATTGCCCCTATTTAGAGGGAAATTGTTACTGTTTGATTGACAGAATCTAAATTGGGGGCTACAATCGACAATTTCCATTTCTGTGCTTTGTTTTATTTCTATAAAAACAAAAACGACAAAATTGAAAAACTAGAATGTCGTTACAATCTAATTGTGAATTCTATAAGCTTATACGATCCAATCAAAAGTTTTTTACAGATTATTGTTATCAACCATTGGAAATATCCTCCTTATTCCAGTTCGAGTCGTTTTTTTTTTATTATTTTTTTATATTTGGGAGACTTTCGTTATATTTCCAATGATTTGTTCAAACACACAGCAGTTGAAGGAAGCACGTGCAGGAAATACTTTAGATGAGAACAACATAACGGTCTAGACAATGCGGCAATTCAAAGAAGAACATCGTAAACAACAAAACCAACGAATTTTGAGACGTCGCTATTGCAGTGAAGTTTTACTCTATAATCATAAAAAAAAATCGATTTTATTTCTTATCAAAGTTCTTTTTGCTTTTATTTAAAGTTTAATTAAGGAACCACGACTAATTATAGCTTAAAATTGGTAGTTTAAATCTAATCTTATAATCGTTATGAACTGTAATAATGAGAATTGATGATGAATTTACTAAATTTCCTTAGTAATATTAGACTAGTAGAAGATTAAAAACTTGTAGAGTTTCACAGTATTACATAAATATCAATAAATGTGCAGACCCGGAATTGGGGCGTGGTAAACCTGGTCTCCGACACGGACGCAAAACATTGTGTTCTCTATACTACATACAGTTACGGGTTTTCAAATGCGAACATCGAGAAAAGGACCAGCGCCATCTAATCCTACAATGAGAACTTTCTCTAAACATCACACCCTTTCTTGTCTGTGTTATGATCATAGTGGAACATCTGCGGGCAAGTTTATCAGACAATGTTCGCATTTGAAACAGCACCCCTGTATAAAAACAAAGTCGGGGCTTGCAAGCGCGTCAAGTACCCTGATCCGGCTCTGTAAATATGTATCCAATTAGATAATCAATAGAAATATAGGCTATAATTACAATATAGAAAACTTGATTTATTACAAATAAATAACGATTATGTAGATCAATGTTTGGATATTAAAGCTATGATGTTGATTATCTTTTACTTGTTGCTTTTTGCTTTTATTTTCCAATTTATAAAAAAACTATATCCGTATACTGAGTTGGTAGTATATTGTGTTTAGATTTTAATCTTTATTTGACTGTTTTATCTGTAAATACTACATTTTTTTTATTCATAATTTAGCAACACAGTTATCAGACAAACAAATCTAAGGATAACAATGTCCGGATTAATATTACTTGTACAATATAGTGAATAAATATAATAAATGAAAAAAATATCAGCATTACCATCACAAATATCTACAAATCAATAATAAACCTATTTGGATTGGATAAAAATGCTACCAGACAAGTTGAATTGATTTGATCATTAGACGAACCAGATTTCCCATTATTGTTAGAAAGAAAAAAAATAGAGAAACTATTCTTAATTTCCTGCAGTTTTCGCAATATTCTCTACTGGAAATTAGATCATTATCACCAACAATCTAATAAAAGAAAGAATCTCTACTATACATTCTATTGATGATCATATTAACGATGTGTGAATTTCATTAGAAAATTCAATAAAATCTGAACAAGAATTTATTTGGTTTTAGTAGAAATTTTTAATAAAAATCTACAATATTCGTTGGAGAGATGTGGGGTAACTGGCTATATTTCAATCTTTTTTTTTTGCAATTATTAAACACAAAGAGTCTAGTAGAGCTTTTAAGATAATTAGGATTCTTTACTTTTTTGTACAAAAGAAAAGAGAAACGTATAAAAAGCTCTTACGTAAAAGTAATATTTCTCAAAATAGTTTAAGGAGGGAAATAAATCGTTGAATGATTTATGGATTAACGTTATTATTATGAAATATTGTAGCTTGCTTACAAAAACAGTTACTGGTTTTTATGTGAGCTTTGTTGTTTTTATTGTTGTTTTTGATAGAGATTTCAGGAAAAAAAACTACAAGTTTCAAAGTGAAATAATGAAATTATTGCGATTCAACGAGTGGATTTTCATTGATTTTAAGCACAACTTTTACTACAAGTTAGTTTTGTTCTACGGAAGTAACCTATACCAATGAAACGTCCAAAATTTTGACGCCGAACTGTAGAAAACAGCAAAATTTAAATAGAGAATCTGTGTTAAGGTGATAGGATACGAATAGTGGCTTGTGTAGCGAGCAGGAAGAGCAGTACACTTATAGATCACAGTCGTAATGGTAGACTTTTTTGTGAGCAACAAACACTAATTAAAAGTTCATGGAAAAGTAGGAGTTCTAATTTTATTTCCGTGCTTTTTGGAAGTTATAACACGTTGGAATTGCACATTTTGTACACGCAGAACATCTTTGGAATGTAACAGCATTTCCTCTAATCAAGGAAAAGTTATATTTACCTTGAAAAGATATGAGCAATAAGAGGTGTGCGAGGCAACTCACAACTCAATTATTGATACCAATGCTTCCTAAAGTGGTTCTGAATACTGAAAATGTTGAAAAGATGTGTTCATGCTGCTTCAGTTCTAGTCAAAGTCTCATATAAAATTCTACTCCCTTTGAAAAAACAAGCATCATTATGTTGTTGAAACTAATCTAATTGGAAGAAAAATTGTTCGTTGAAAGTGCTCAAATAATTTTAAACTCCAATAAAACACAAGAATGTCCTTTCCTACTCTAGAACACATGTGCAGTACAATTTAAGCCTTATAAATGGATGCAACCTTTTTGCTTCACTTTATAACGCTCTTTATAAGTTTCCAGGTGCTCATTTGCATGTCGATTTGCATAGGTAACATGGCTTAACCGATACGCTAACCCACTCAAAAACGAATAGATAAACTTGATGAAAAAAACGCACATAAAACGATTTAAGCTTTCGGATTGGGATAGACATTTTTAAGAATTGCCAAAACTGATACGAAACATGGCGGACTATCTAATGATAATTTCAGGAGACAAGCTATAACATTAGCCGGAAGTTGTTTGGCAAAATCCACCGTTATAAAGGTGGATTAGAGGAAAAGCTATTTGCAGAAATTTGTTCTGTGCTATAATCGAGAAAAACGTATAAATTTTCAACAAATTTACACAATAACAATTAAACAATGATATGTTTATAAATTTTACCCGGAAATTTTTGTCATAAATCGATAGATTAGGCGGATTTACTCTATTTTTCGATATTAGAGCTGAAAATTTAAATCTGTTTTGTTAATTTGAAAATTAAGCAAAATAAAATTATAGGAAAATCTGAAATATTTCTCAACGAAACAGGAAAGTTTCTTTAACGTTTCCTGATTGAAAAATGTGTATCATACTTATAAATTTATTCGATAAAAATGAAATTTCTCAGTTTAGTTTGATTGAAGATCGTTAAAAATGAACGTTGAAGTATCTACGAAACGAATATAAATTTGAAGAGACGGATGGATAATAAGCGTGTACTCAACTTGAAAATTCTCTGATAAGTATTCTTGATTTTTTTTCCTTAGTGATTCTTTCAGATTTTCCTTCATTTTGTATCAATTTTTATGAAATTGCAGTATTTGAAATATAGCTTTTTCATTTTGTAAACAAACAACAATGCCAATTGTATACACTCAAATATCTTATCTGGAATGAATTGAACAAAAATTGAATTTCCCAGTAGACAGGAGTATAGAAGCGACATGAAAGTGTGAAATGTCAATGAGGAATTGAGGAAACATAGAAATTAAAGCAGGAGAAAACATTGTCGGATGATTGTACAACATTCTGATTCCTGCTACAATTCTATTGTTACTTTATTAATGGAATTCTGAGCCATTTTCATCACTAATTGTCACCAATTCTATCAGATATTTGAAGACAACGTTTGCAATCATAGTGATCGTCAATAGAGGATCGTGGAGTTGATGATGAACCACATTATTATTGCAAGTTTTCCAATTCTGAAGAGTTGTTTCCTATTTATCACCACCGTTTCTGTATATACAATTCGTTCTTATATGAGAACTGACACGAGGATGAATTTCAACACATAAGGAGCACTACTGTAGAATTCTGCAATACTGTTCTCAATTGTAGCGGCAGTTCTTCATTTTCAAGTGGTTATCACTTACAATAGTTACATGTTAAAAAAGGGAATATTCAAAAACAATCGTGAATAACAATAAAAACCTAATGGATTACTGTTTGAAATTGTCTTTTATAATATTGAACAGTGAAATTGAATTCTTATTCAGCATTGAGTGCAACAGACTAGACTCCCTTTTAACTGACTAGTGTTTGATAAAAGTATCGATAAGTGGTCAGTAAAGAAGTTGAATTCGCCCACCGATTCTGTTTATTTCCAACAAAGCATCTTGAGCACATCCGAACTACATTTCAGTGAAGATGAACCACAATTTTATCGGAAAAATAAATTAATGATTGTTTGAAAAACCCATCAATAACCGAAAAAACAAAATTTCTAAAACAGGTGAATTAGAAATAGTTATAGCAGAAGATTTGTACACCAATAGACAATTTCCTAAAGTTTCTAATGAGAAAGCTCCAACAAAACCGAAATGTTTTTAAAAGACGAGATGCACGATGAAATGCGAAATTAGAAAGTTGAAATTCCCAAGTATGAGGACTATGTAGTCCGGATTCAGACCTAAAAATGGATTTTTTTTCTAGTTTACAGTTACCCTCATTAAACTCCAACAAAGATGCTTATATGTTGTTTTATATGTGTGTAGATGCTTCATAAGCTGTATTCCTCTTTTGTTTACTTTCGCTGGTTTATTGTTGTTCATCTACACAGCAAGTGTATCCACTCTACATTTCGTACTTCACGTGTGTCGCAGAGATGCAAAAGTGCCATCCAAACTGTTATGGCAAATTTCAAAGAAGAGTAAAGCATACCACTGAATACGAATTTTTAGTAAGTAGCCATATGATGCCAATCCTAAGCCACTTTTGTTCGAAATTTGGTGGAGGCGCCCAGTGCACACACCGATCGTAATCCACTTTGCGAGTGAAAGTACCCCGGCGCATCCACCAAAATTCAAAAGTGGCTTCGGATCGGCATCATATAACTACTTCAGTAGTAAAGTGTTAGGAAATTCTGTTTATCCTCCAAAAGCGTTTGATTAAGGCTAGTTTTGTAACTAAAAATCGACTAGATTGATTCGCACAATAATCTTCTACATTTGTAGACATGCAATCGATTAGTTCCAAGGTAGGAACAAATGCAGATTTTCAGAGAAATTTGAAAGAAACCACCCATAGGAAAGGAACAAAAGGCAGATAATGATGCTGGTGGTGGTTTTACCAATCTTCTCTTTACTATTCTATCAGTTCCCCTAACTTTACAATAATAATAATAATATTTTCTGTAAAGATAGTTCCCACATACATGGAATATATAATGCGAAATTTACAACAATCCTGTTGTAAAAGCAATATAACAAATCTACGTCGTTCCCTTATTCACCAACATCATTTTGTTTGGCAAATACTTGATTTTATCAATTTAGAAATAATTACTTTGTAAAAAATTCACCAAAACTACTATACGGTTTTGTAATTCTAAAATTTGATTTATTTGTACACGTAATAAATGAACATACAGATTAGCATACAATCCTCATATTTGCTAATCAGACTGAAAACAGTTTCCACAATAAAATTGAAAATATTGAGAGATCAAAGTTGATAAACTAACAGTAGGATGTAATTGGTTTTATGTACGTCAACTTACCACCAATAAAACTTAACGATCATCAAGATTATAAATGAAAATCTACACTTTGCTATTGGTATAGAACATGAATCCAAAATAATCGATCTTCAAATAAATGACAATATAGCAATGAATCGATGACGAAGTATCCATCCAAGACAAAGAACAAGTTCTTCCACAGATCTATTTTTATACAACTCTGTTCTTCTTCAATCAACTTACAGCTTGATGAGTTTGGATAAAGGTGAACTGACTTGATATATCAATGAAGAAGTATCTTTGGAAGAATTTGCTCTTTCTGTTTCATTACATTTTAATTTTTTTTTTTTTAAAGAACACCATCAAATTCTCATTATTAACTCCATTAATCATGAAAATATTGCATATTCATATTATATTGATTGATGTTTCAGTAGTGTCATTAAATTCCATAAATTCCTTATCAGGTATTCTATCAAGTAAATTGAAAATGAAATTGATGAGAATGATAAGGAGCAGATGGAATCTATAATGTTATGCACCTTAAATCCTCTCTTTCATAAATTATAATTATCACAAGTCTTTACTGATACAATAATCGATAAGGATGAATTATATGGAGATTTAATCGATCTCGAATAAATTTTGTATCTTCATAACGAATTCAGTGTAGTTGAAAAAAATGAAATTCACCCGGCGCATCCACCATTTTTGCGCTACAAAGAGTATCGAGTTTTTGATGCTTTAAGAAACTAAATGACAGTTGTAAAGCGATAAAGCTCTTATATTAAAACCAGAATATTTGCATTTCATCTTTTATTGTCGAAAAAAATCGATAATACTCAAATATACTTTATTAAAACAATATAAAAATGCGATAAACGTGAGATTACGTAAAATGTGTCGTTGTTTTTCTAGAAGAAATATTCAAATGAGTTGCATTAGGGTTATTGTAGATTTATTTTTTAATAAAAGAAAACGCTACCAAAATGCATGCAACATACAAATTTAATTTACATATGAATATAAACTGAATTTTAAAACTACAAAAACCTTAATGATAATCAACAATGTATGGTAGATTCGTCAATTTTTCAATCTATCCACAACTTTCTGTGAAATTCTCTAGATTGATAATTGTAATTAATGATCGATTCAACACATCTGTAGTAGTTCTAGAATTGTAATTTGACCCAAAAGTTTTATTGTTCGTAATTTTACTTTTTCATCAGTTTTGCTAAGTTCAAACAGTTAAATGAATTGTTTAGATATTCTATTTATTTAGTAATAATTCATCAACGTTTTGCTAGTTTTGTTGGTTTATAAACGAAGCATTTCGTACTTTTGTAAGTAAAGTTTCGCATACATTTACCGTAAATGTGAATGCGTAGTTGTTGAAATGAAAATTGATTCGTTTTACTTTGTTACGATTCATAATAGAAAATATAAGGTTTACTTTACTAACTCTAGGTAAACTCGGTACAGTCCGGCCTTTGTTAGATTAAATTCTATATTTTGCTAATAATAATTATTACATTATTCATTGTGGTATAACTATCAACCAATGTTATCGTCGACTTTGTGTAAACAAAGCATTTTTTTTTTTTGATTAATTATCAATGTTTACTGTTTGTAGAGATGGATAGTAAAGGAAGAGTGGGTCGTCCACGTCTCCAACGTTCAGAAAGGGTATTCAGTGAGTCCCATTTGACCTCTTGGGAATTGTTTGTTAGAGATTCATTACTCACTCTAGCATGGCCGGATCTACTAAATTCAGTCTCCAGGTCAGTATTTCTATTATTTATTTTTTTGGATAAATTATAGTTTGTTCATTTATAATAATTACATTGAATTGTTTAATTGTGTTAATTGCAAAATTATATCGTTGTATGCGGTTAGAAAATCGATATAATGTAATATAGGCAAATCTACGTCTAGATAATAGTGTAAAGCAAATTAATTTGCAATGATTCAAACTACGAACATAACTCAATTACTTTATTACCATAGATACCATTTATGGTTGTTTTATTGATTCGAATAGCATAAATTAATCATTTATTACCCATCCGAGTTCTTTCACATCTCTAATGAAGTGTTTTGCGAACTGTATTGTCTTATATTGGTCGAAAGATTGCGATTTATTCGTAAAGAGATCTACAAGTTCGATCCAATTTCAAAGACTTTTGAATAGGAAACAAAGAGACCTGAATAGCGTATCAGTTTTTGACACATTTCCAAGTATTAAACACTCGAACAAGCTTACTTTGTAGAGGGCATTTCAACTACTACTGTTTGTCTTACAATTAGAGTTATGTTAACTCACAAATAGCAAAATATGCATCATTTCCTGTACAACAGTCATAATTAAAATCAAAACTAATTTTAAACAATAAGGTCCACAACAACAAGCGTGTGTTATCTGTAAACATAGAGAGTTCTGAACATTCTAGTTAACATAACAGATCTTGTTGATAATAAATCATCAAAACGGTACAATTGATTGATGTATCATTAGTCTTTTACATAAATCAGTAACTGACAAAGTGGGAAGTAATCTTGCAAGTATTCAAAGATATATCGAGGAATAACTTGAAAAGTTTTGATATTTCTTACGATTCGTTAACGTTTTTACCCCAAGCACAGGATGATCAGTTGAAATAATATGAATCGCGTTAATTTTAAATAAAATTTACTCTTTCTAAGTTTCAATCGTAAGAGCAAATCACAAATAAAAATGAGCTATAGATTGGAAATTTTGCGGAAATTCACCAATTCGTTGTACGCGATTGTAGCAAAACTTTCCAAACCTAATCAATGGGCTTTATTAAGTAAGTGTTGAACTCTACACAGTATTTACGTGCAAGAAAACTTTATCTTCTAATTTGTTCGCTTATCTTTCTAATAATGTGAATGAGCATCCTCCGACACTCATATGAGACTTTATATTGTACGTGTAATTGTCGGCTATTAGAGATAGTAGTCTGAAAATTAAAACCGAGAAAAGTTTGTAAGTTGATTAAAAAGACCCGTTTTGTTGTATTCGGCTTTATGAGTATTCATTTGTTATTTTAATTGCCGATTGTTTATCTTTTTCTACAGTTCTTGAAGAACCCTACAAATAGTACGTTATTGTCGTTACAGTCGGCTTTATGTTGTAATAACCAAAATTTTTCTATGCTATCCTTAAATAGTATCAGAGTGGACGAGATATTGAAATAAAACATTAAAAATGCGGAAACTATTAGAGAGAAAACAAAGAAATAGAACAAGAGCAGAAAGGAAATCCTATACTTCCTCACAGTTTTACTATCTTTGTTTTTTCGTGATTTTTCGTTTCTCCTCTCTTAAAATTCTATTCAGTTATCTAGTTGTGACAAAACAGAAAAGAAATATAACGAAGTCTTATCAAGTGGATATCGAAGATAGCAGATCATAGAAACTATCGGGAATTCTAACTATTGAAAGTTGAAACTGTGTTGATAGTTTTGTCACTAGAGACAGCACACAAACAATTAACGTTATGTTGAATTAACTAACAGGAAAATGTAAGTTTAGAAGGTTGTTCTGTATAAAATTTGATGTTAGAGAGAGTTTCACAGAATTACAAAACTCTCATTTGAGAAATATAGTAATTTCAGCTATTTAATTACGGAACAAGAGACTGAACCAGTTTGGAACTTTTTACTTTAATAATAAACCATTTAAAAACCGAGAGCTTTTACATAAACAATACGGCACGACTAGAGTAGAGTCGCATATTATTCTACATTTTAAAATATAAAAGGAACAGCGATTTAAGTGTAATTTCGTTGGAAATTCAATGGAAAAGACACGACCAATTTTCTTCTGTTATGAATATAAATAAGAATTTTTCTGGAATTTTTACTATTTGCAGCAAAGGTAGAGATATTGATTGATTTATCCGGTAAAAGTTCAATATTGATCTGAGTCAGCAGTTTAATTACAATTTCAAAAGAGAACTATAAAAGAATTTTTAATTTAAAATTTATAGCAAATAGTCGACTAATGGAAGTTTACTAATTAATCTCGGTCTTGCCGTTTTGTTCATTTTATTAAAATATAGAAAAGCTGGCAGACAAGAGAATCTTGTTCGTTTCATTTGCTTAATTTCTTAATCAATACGTTCTCCTCGATAAACTATGGTGCTTTTTTCTCATTTTTTGTTAGTTGTAGTAATACTATTTTGTTGAATAAACTGTGATAGCAATAGAATAATTTTATGGTTAGTACAAAAGTTTGTGTTCCACTTACTTGTTGTTTTATTCCCATTTGAATAATAAATAAATGCTAGTATCATGTTTACAACTAATGTACATTTTTCTATATTATTTATATTTTTATTTACGTTGAATTTTATTAACCATAGTTTACTGGTAGTTTTAAAATTAATCTGATATTTATGTGTCGTTAATGCATCAGAAATACCAATAGATTATTTATAGGGAGTTCCTTCCTGTACATACTTATTGACAGTATTTCAAACTAGACAAAAAAGGTGGATGTGCAATGACATGGAAATTGCAATACCAAGAAAAGGTAGGAATTTTTTGACCAAAGTTGTCAACAAAATTGGTTACACACTCTCCTACCCTTCGTGACATCATTTCATTCAGGTGTTCGATTTCCTCATGAGGTAATATGTCCAGCAACCTGTAATTCGTGGAGGCCGTAGCAACTTCCTCAATTTTCTTTCTATAAAGTCTCAAACATGTTCGATGGGCGAAAGATCGGGTGATCGACGTGGCCATGGCAAGAGATTGATACTAACCCCTACAAATCGGTCCATAGAACGTCTTCCAATATGACGACGTGCATTATCTTGCTGGAAAATTGGGTCTTCCAACTGCTCAAGGAATGGAAGAATATGGGGTTCTACCACCTCATCCACATATTGCTGGACGGTCATATTGCCTCGGAGGAATACTAAATAAGATCTACTCCCAGAAGTGTCACAGTTCCGCGCGTCTTCGTCTGACCCTCATACGTTCATCATGCATCCCCAAACAGTTAGTAGTTAGACGTTTCTGCCTTGTTTGGTCATGAAATTCCTACCCCTTATTGGTGTTGCATTTTCATGTCATTGAGTATTTTTATCAGAGATTTTGTAGTCATTAAAGGAAAAACTACGTAAACATTCAATATTACAATATTTAACAAAATCAATACACGAATTTTGTATTTATGAGGTGTCATTACTTGTTTTTTATCTAGGACAGTACTGTCACTATTTTACCCTAAAAGCCCTAATATTGTAGCTAAAATATAGCTTATTGATTTGTATTTATAGAAAATGCGTATTAAAAAAAAAACCTGGTACACTTGTACCATTCAACGTTTAAAACTGGTGAATGTGCTGGGAATTAGATTTGTCTGTTGGATTAAAGTTAGAAAAATATTATTATCTATAAGAGATGAATAATTGCAACAAGTATGTACTTTATCAATATTTGCTGATAACTGATAACTAATACGAATAAGCGTAATGAGCTTTTCGTGCGAGACGTTGGCCGTTTGTTGATAGAGCTGAAACTCCACCATACGGTGTTGTCAGTTGTCAGCACGTTTTATATGTAAATCGAGAAAGAACGGTGGTGCTAATGAAATAACAATAGTATGCAGGAATAATGGTGGAAATATTGGAAATTTTTCAGATATTTATTGTATATGAGAAATGGTGCCGCTAGCTATCGAAATATACGAATTTTGCATGTTGAATAAATAATTCATAATTTTTCAAAATCACTGATATCCGTCTACAATTCAATACAATCGATATATTCAGCTGGAAGGAACAGAAATCTTCCCAAAAATTCTCAATAACGAATTTAATTATGAAAGGCATGCCATTTAATTACAACAATATAAAGATAATTAAAAGTTCAAGTTGGTACGTAAAGTAACTGGAACACTTTTGAGATATTTGTCGTAGCAGAAATATGGTGAATGCGCCAGAAGCAAAATGAGATTAACGGATCCAAAATATATTATATGACAAATCTTATATAAAATATAGGATGATAACAAGCCTACCATAAATATATGGGCATATTACCTAAATACCAATATAATCTGTGGATTAAATCGAAATTTACGAAACTCTAAAACCTAGAGGTCAATAACGTTATTTGTTTCTATTGCTTGAAGCCAAACAGTTATGTTTTGTTTGGAAACTTCTGACAGTGGAGAAACCATTTCAACTGAAAATGCTGTCTAACTGTCAACAAAAAAAAAAATTAATGTTCAAAATAACGATAGACGTTTTCAAGACAACTGATCTATGTCTGTAAAAATTATGAAAACATTGAGAAATTGTTGCATAAATTAATATTTACATTATAAATAAACATCGACCTCAATTGGATTAAATTCAGAGTTGATTACTATAACGTGATATTAATTTTATTGTGTTGAATAGTGGCTTCATTTTGTTTGGAAACTCTAGATACTAAATAAAGCTGTTTCGACCAAAATCTTGTTTAACGATCAACATAAAGAGAGAACGGTATTATAGTTGCACCGGCAGCAAAGTAAACTAACAAATCTCATTTAAATTGTAAGACAAATCTGGTTGTTAGATACGGTAGAAAACTGATAAATCGGATGGTAAATGAACGTATATTTGTATTCGAACGAAACTGGAAAGTTTCTGTACAATTCATCATGTAGAAAAATGGTGGATGCACCAGAGGCAAGACAACGAAATTAACGAGAATGTTGTAGATACACGTTTATTGCCTAAATTTCAATTTCATTTGTATAATAAGCAGAAAAAATGTTCAACAACTATATCTAGGTCAACAACACTCTGTTGTTTTTATCATCACAAACAGACCGACTAGACTATGTGAAATTCCGTAGAGTCCTTCTATTGAAATGAAAAAAAAAAGATAATGGAACCGTGAAACTGTAGGAATATATTACATTCTCTCTATTATATCCAGCAAAACTGTTGTCTATTGTTTTAAGAGTTGCATTGGTCAAAAAAGATGATTTACTAAAGTATTCTCAGATATTCAAAGGAAAAATGTATTTGAAGTTGTTGACAAAACCAACCATGTGAAAAATGGTGGATGCGCTTGAAGTAAGATAATATCAACGAATCTAGGCTGAATCATGAAACAAATAGTGACATTAAATATGATAAAAATAGAAAAATAGTCGTATCATAAATTCTTGTATATTGTATGAAAGTTAAAACAGCATCTGCATCAAAACTATAAAATATTAAAGTTGTGAGATGGAATTTATTTGTTTTCATTATGTTGTAAAAAAGTCCATTTTTTTTAAAAAGTTCAACAATAAATGAGACTGGTAGCTTCTAATGTTGCTTAAATAGCAATTAAAACTAATTAGTGCTTGAACCAGTTTTGAGAAAATCCATTAAACTAAAAAATTAATTATACTGTAATAAAACGTAATAAACAGCTTAAGTCTGAAGAAAAACAAGAATTTTTGGTCTTGGAACTAAAATTCCTCAACAAAATTAGTTCTAAAGGACAGTTTGCGTTGCTAGTAAGATGTCAGAGTATGCTTGCGACAGCAAAAATTCTAGAAGTGTATTTTTTTGGTCTTGGATGTAAAAACTACCAAAAAAATGAATCCAATACGTCATTTTGCAATGCTAACAAGGCGTCAGGGCATGATTGAGGCAACAAAATTCCTTGAAGTGTGTTTTTTTTGGAAATATTCTAGTTCAAATGAAAAACCCTAGCTTTGGAAGAAAAAACAAACAGTTTTGGTCTTGGAGCTAAAAATTACAAAAAAATTAGTTCAATACGTCATTTTGCAATGCTAGCAAGGCGTCAGAGCATGATTGAGGCAACAAAATTTCTTGAAGTGTGTTTATTTTTGGAATATTCTAATTCAAATGAAAAACCCCAGCTTTGGAAGAAGAAACAAAACTTTTTGGTCTTGGAGGTAAAAATTACAAAAAAATTAGTTCAATACGTCATTTTGCAATGCTAGCAAGGCGTCAGAGCATGATTGAGGCAACAAAATTCCTTGAAGTGTATTTATTTTTGGAATATTCTAGTTCAAATGAAAAACCCAAGCTTTGACAGAAGAAACAAAACTTTTTGGTCTTGGAGGTAAAAATTACAAAAAAATTAGTTCAATACGTCATTTTGCAATGCTAGCAAGGCGTCAGAGCATGATTGAGGCAACAAAATTCCTAGAAGTGTGTTTTTTTTGAAAACTTCTAGTTCAAATGAAAAACCCTAGCTTTGGAAGAAAAAACAAATAGTTTTGGTCTTGGAGGTAAAAAGTAACAACAAAATTGGTTCAATACAACATGCTGCAATTCTAGCAAGGCGTCAGAGTATGCTTGAGGCAACAAAATTCCTTGAAGTGTGTTTATTTTTGGAATATTCTAGTTCAAATGAAAAACCCCAGCTTTGGAACAAGAAACAAAACTTTTTGGTCTTGGAGGTAAAAATTACCAAAAAAATTATTCCAATACGTCATTTGCAATTCTAGCAAGGCGTCAGAGCATGCTTGAGGCAACAAAATTCCTAGAAGTGTGTTTTTTTTAAAATATTCTAGTTCAAATAAAAAACTCAAGCTTTGGAAGAAAAAACAAAAATTTTTGGTTTTGGAGGTAAAAAGTAACAACAAAATTAGTTCAATACAACATTTTGCAATGCTAGCACGGCATCAGAGCATGATTGAGCCAACAAAATTCCTTGAAGTGTGTTTTTTTTTTAAATATTCTATTTCAAATGAAAAATCCAAGCTTTGGAAGGAGAAACAAAAATTTTTGGTCTTGGAGGCAGAAATTACCAAGAAAATTGGTCCAATACGTCATTTTGCAATGCTAGCAAGGTGTCAGGGCATGCTTGAGGCAACAAAATTCCTTGAAGTGTGTTTTTTTTTTAAATATTCTAGTTCAAATGAAAAACCCAAACTTTGGAAGAAGAAACAAAAATGTTTGGTCTTGGAGGTAAAAAGTAACAACAAAATTAGTTCAATATAACATTTTACAATTCTAGTAAGGCCGTCAGAGCATGCTTAAGGCTATAAAATTCCTTGAAGTGTGTTTTTTTTTAAATATTCTAGTTCAAATGAAAAACCCAAGCTTTGGAAGAAAAACAAAAGTTTTTGGTCTTGCAGGTAAAATGCCTCAGCGGAATCAATTTTGTACATTTTCCAATGCTACCAAGGCGTTAGAACATACTTGAGGCAACAAAATTCCTCGAAGTATGTCTTTTTTTTAAAAAAAAACTAGGGCTGTAGTGAAGAATGGGTAATTGATTCGTCGATTTAAAGAACGAACTCCTGAATCAAAAACCGAATCCATTTGAGTCTGTTAAAACCATTTAAACTGTAAAGCTGTAAACAAACAAATAATCGATTCAACAACGAAAATTAAGTCAGAAAAAACTATAAAATTACTTAAACTATTACTGTTACTACGAGTTATTAGATTTCGATCAAATCTGTTCTTGTATATGATTGATTTACGCCGATTCGAATCGATTCAGCAAAATATTTAATTAATCGTGCAAATTGTAATGCATTGATGTTTTATTTTGTGAATGGAATATCGATTTAAATCGCTTCTATTCCTACTAATTGACCGCTTCATATTGCACACCCCTAATGTTGTCAAGGTTGAAAAAATGTAAGATTTTGAAACCACAGCTTCACTACCAATTTTCGTCCGTACTTTGAAGTAAATAACTGAGCTTCATTTTCAGAGTTTTAAAAGTGAGAACCAAGATTTCAGTCAATCTTCTTAGATGAGTTAATATGTGTTCGAAAACTCCGTAAAGTTCACTGTATAAAAAACGATCGATACACCAGAAATCAGATAAGATTAACGAAATCAGAACGTATTACACCGACAAACCACAATAACCTGTTAAATATTGAAGAAATTGAAAACTGTAATGTAAATATACCTAAACTGATTAAAATTTATTCAATACACTGTATGAATTAAGCTAAAAAAAAACAGATTTTACCGTAGAACTAAAAAAACCCGTCAATAGTGCTCTTTGATCAATTTCTATTATGTTAATTAATTAAAAGTTTTACTATTGATCTTTATCTATTACTGAAACTTTATTCAACTGTCGCTTACAAAAAGCTACTGTCTAAAAAAAATGTTTGAAAGTCTTTAGAATACGCAAAACGAAGTGTAATCAGATTAACCAGAAGTTGAACTTGTTTGAAACTAATTGCTTACGATTCCTAATAGATTGAAGAAAACTCCCCTTCTTTATGTTGCTTTTTTCTTTATATTCAAACAAATAATACAGAAACTAGAAAATATGATAACTATCCGCTTATTGTTCCAAATGTACGGTTTAAACCGTCTTGTAGCATTGTAGATATGGCTAATATTGGTAACAATAGTAGTTGTTTTGAAATGTTTGTGTATTGCATAAAACTCAATACAATTCTGATATAAAGATGACAAAACGTATAGAATACCAAAACAATAACAGTAGGGAAAGTTGGGTATAATTCACTTATTTCCATTATATTTAACCGTACAGTTGGGCTTTCTTGCGTGTAATGCGTACCCAATGCGGGGAACAACATCAAAGTGAACTTGTGGTAAGAAATTTTACCTGTATTCAATTACAGTAATCGACAGGAAATGCACATACTATTTGAAATTCTTTGTAGTTGCTACATTAAGGTAAAAAACAAAGCTTTGTAATTAAATAACTGCTGGCGATGTTTTAAAAGTATTGAAGAAGCCGTTAAATGCGACTTAAATGAGTCTAAGAGGCTTGATAAATATAAAAATACTGATGAGGATCCATTAACAAATAGCCAAATATAGATTTCTGTCTAGAAGTCCAATATCGTTGAGGTACAGTGTTGAAACTTCGAAAGTGGTAAGTTGGTAACAGATGTTGTTTTGTTAATACCTACATTCTGGTAGTAACTGTCAGTTGTTATTTTAAACAATACGACTTTATATGTTGTTTTACGTGAATGTTTGTATTATGATCAAAGATCTTAACCCTTCTAACAGTTTGAAAGTTTCCGATACGTTTGATAGGTTGGAAGTGAAACAAGTACACCGTGGGCAATATCAATATAACAAACAACAAATAATTGCTTTTCCAATCTATTAGTTTGGAACGAATTTTAACAGTAAACTTATAATATTTTAATCAAAACTTTGTCAAGTCTTCGAGCTTTAAAAAAACTGATCTCTAACTGGGATTTGAAAGTATAGAAATGGTGGAGGCGCCGGTGCAAACTCATTTTAATAATAAACAAAACAGACAACAATTGTTAGGGAATTCTTATATTGTTTGAAATTTGACACAAGTTTCAATTTGAAAAGAAATGATAAAATCCAGAAGAATATTGTTAACGTAGATTACTTCTGTCGAAATTTCGATGAATTTCATTATTCAAATTCACAGAGTAAGAACGAACTGAAAGCATTCGATGTTTGACGAACTTTTTAAAGTATAGACAAATGGTGGAGGCGCAAAGCCCAATTCAGCTTCGGTTCCTTATCTCGACATAGTGGTTGATTTTGTCTTAAACAATTCTAAGTCTCCAGATGATGAAGATGGATTAGAATCAACAGAAATTAGCTTGTTCACCGTACATTTGAAATTTACAACTTCACATCCCCTAAATACACCCCAGCCTTAACAATGATTGTATTAAATAGTTAAAATATCGCACAAGAATTTAAATAACTGCATAGATTTCGAAAATTTTAGTCTGAACGGCCTAAATCTTCAAACCTAGATTATTTTTGGTCTTGTATTAATGACTCGATATGATAAAAGCAAGTTGCAAAAATTCATTTATTTCCATCATATCCGACAATACAGTTATTATATCCTTTATGAAACCTTAAAAGATGACTGTCGCTGTCAAGTAGAATAAACGTAAAATGTCTAATGTGGATAGAAGATTTACACATGGAATAGTGTTAAATATTGAACAAAAGTCGATTGTCAAAATTAATTTAAAATTCTTCAAATTGTATTTGAAATAATCAAAAATTTATAAAAAGTAAATAAATAAACATCGGGTAAAGTATTGCCTTGAATGTTACCAGTCCATAACTGTCACGCATGGTCTACAGTGTAGAATTATAAAAGAGTCCATTGAAATTTTACAATTTACAATTGGGGGTATGAAACACTCAAAGTTCAAGGATAGACTATCCATATAGATGTGCCGTTATAGAAGCGATATTTTCGGTTTTCGTTAAAATTTAATGTTTGTATTGTTTTTCTTATCTAGCATCAATTTATCAAACTTCTTGCAGATACGTGAACTTATAGCTTTCACAATCTCTTTGTTTTATTGTTAAATTTCGAAATGGTAGAGGACATAAATCAAAATCATTCAGCTTGATTTATATTTTAGAGGAGTTGGAATGTTTCATAAGAAAATTTTTAAATTAATCCTTCAAAACTTGTGTGAATTATTTGGTAATTGCATGAAAATCAATTTTCTAATTATTCATTGAAAAAGCTCGGTTCAAATCAATTTTTCATTAATCAATTAAAAACCAACAGACACGTGCTAGTTGTCTATTGTTCCCATTTTCTTTCTATAGTTTTCCACAAATAAAAACCGAACTTCGTTCCAATTTCCATCCACCTATACCTCTCTATTGTTGTGCATCGTCCCTAATGCAAGTCTATTTGGCTCTCCAACTATAACAAACGATGCGCATGCACAATTATTCACTAAAGTCTCCCTTAAACCTTTGATGATAGATGTGTTTCCTACTTTGAAAGTGTACTAGACCGTTGTTATAATATATACAAACACACACATATCTATATCTATATATTTATATAAGTGCCATGCGCCAATTTCAAATCGGCCAACTTGCAACAGGACACTAGATATCCTAGATCAGTTTACACCTGGTGTTTCCATCTAGAATATCATCTAAATTAGTGATTTAGTTTTAACTATAGTGAAATGTTGGACAGTTTTGACGTACGGTGAATATTCAAAATGAGTATAAAATACCCATTGAGGGGACGTGGTGGAATGTTGGATAGAGGACGTCGTGGTAGAAGGATGGCTCTAGTGACGGCACATGGTAAATTAGATATACGTAGTTCAAGTTTGGAAACTTGGAGGTAAATTTTATTTGATTAACTAAACACGAGTCTATAAAATGCAGTAGCACACGTGTTTTGTTTAAATAAATAGGAAACTTATTTTATTATAGAGTTGAGACAAGATTCTCGAGTTGTAGTGCTTTAAGCGTCAGCGATTTTAAAATTCTTGAAGACGACTTACATGGCAATATGCCAAATTATTCTGTTGTTTACTTCTCTATTATTGCAGTACAACAACTTACCTCTAATACCATTGAAACTTTTTCTATAATATTGACTTATTTATCACAAATTGATGAAGAAATTCAATCTCGATACAACTTAGTTGAAACTAGATAAATAGTTAGTTAAGCTATTAAGCTCTGATTAATAAAACATGCTGTATTGTTTGTTTGTTTGGTTAGAAAACGTTTAATCTCAATTAATTCGAAACTTTGCCAGATTAACAATTAAATTATTGCATAACGCCTTTAAAAGTTCAGACACCGAACAAGATAATAGGTAATCCCATCATTATTGTAAGAACAAAAATAATTACATACAAGTTTGTAATATAATTTTTGGAATAATAAAGTAGATCAAGCTGAATTGGAGAAGACTCTGGATGCACTTAAGCTCTTTTAAACATCTTTATAACGAGCAGCTTTGCTAATTATACTGAATATACATCAAAAGTCACATTTAACCTGTCGAGCTTTCCTAACAACCATTCACCTTACAATTAGTCTACAACATACAAGTTCCTATCGTGAATATGAACAGAACGGAAAATGTTTTTGAAATTTGTATTTGATCATGAATCAAAAGGATATCCTTTCAGTACACCACAACCTTTAGTATTTACAATCATTTATCTGTAAACAAGCAAAGTGTATGCATTACAAGAAGACAAATTCGCCTAATAATATTGTGAGGAGTAAACTTTTTAAGTCATTAAAGTGTTAATGAAAAGCTCGGAGTCCTCATTACAATTTTGATTAGGGAACATTATTAAGATCTTAAATGGCAGAAAATTAGATTTAGATCTGTTTAATTATTGTTGAACAAAATTCGTTATTAGTGGAGTTATCTGACAGTCCGGTGAATTTTACAGAAAATCGAAAGGAAATCGTTCCTGAGCAACATAGTCCAGTAAGGTTTGTGTTTCATTTAGTGTCAGCCACTGCATACAATAAAGAGGTGAAAACAATAAAAACGTCGTTGTGGTTTCAGAGATATTTGTGGGAATTCTACAGTTTTGTCCGTTTCTTATGAAATGGGATACGATAACGTTTTAACCAATTTTTGTTCTCAAAATGGTCAATAAGTACTTCAATTGATCAAACTTGTCAGAAATGCTTCTTTACGACGTTTATGGTATTTTAATACATTTCCGCAATTTTCGCACCATTTTCTTGCTGATTACTGTCTCTTTTGGCATATGTAGTTTTCTTCTTAGCACATTATTTATTCATTTGTTTTGCATCGTTGTTCTCCTTTATGGTAATCGTACGTAATCCCTATCGTTGGATGAGAAATCTCTTGCTGTATCAGTTGAAGTAAGTAAGATCGATGTTTAGAACGGTATCACATTGGTTTTCCAACATTCTACAATCTATCACTTTGATTACTTGGAATTTTGCGGAAGTGATCGGAGTGATTAAATGATTAAATTACGAAAAGTGGTTTAAATTCGAATTTGGTCCAGTATGGATCAATAAACAACCAACCTTTACTCACTACAACTTCAGAAAATTGTGAATAATGCCACTACCTGTACGTTGTTAAGTATTTCAATTCGTTATAATAGTTGGAAGTTTTCAAAACGACGAGAACACTTCAATTATTAATATTGCATTTCTTGGAAACTTTATTCGTTATTTCATCAAGTGGATAAACTCTTCATGTTTACAAGATAAACTGTACATGACAGAGGTAACATTAGCTCTTACAAAAGTTTTTTAAAGTTTCCCAACTTTCCCATGTTTGTTGCTTGTAAAACCAACCATTTACAATTTCAAAAATTCCTATAAACAGCCCAAAGCTGTTGATTGTAATCAAAAAATGTTATTTCAATCAACATATATACGATTTTGATTATTTTATTTGAATCAAATATCTACACAATATAAAAATGGTGGATGCGCCGGGGGTGATTAAAAATTATTGAAATGGAAAAGTTGCATCCTAGATTTGATATTGAAATATTGTATAAATCAATAACGACTCGATTGGAGTTGATGCTTTTTATAAATGAAATCTGATATAATCAACAGAAAGAAATTGTATTTGATAGAATTTAGAGAATATTGAAAATAAAAAGCAAACGAAATAAGAGTAGTTCTGTCTATTTACTTCTACTTCAAAGTATTGTTAGAGACATTCACATAAGTAGTGAATGTTCTGTTATATCTTCGTGGAAACAATATGTCTTGTAAGCTTTAACACAATAGGAAATAAACTGAGCAGTATAAGACAGTCAGCAATATAGTCCGGTATTTTCTCAAGAGACTACAAAGTCTTATCTAGACGTTCACGTGAAATTTTAATAAGCAAACTTGCTTTGAAAATACAAAAAAAACATGTAAAAGTAGTAACGAATTCAGTAGATAAATTTAAATTTAAGGCGTATTGGTCCAATGACCACCGTATCCGAAACTTATAAACTACAATTGGGAATCAAAACGAAAAAGCTAAAGATTTTCATACAATTGATTTATTTCGTATTCAAACAAAAGCTGAATTCTATTAACAAATGTTTTGATTCTAAAGGGAAATTGCCTAAAACAAACGGCTTCATTTACAAACATTCAAATATCCGTCTGGTAGAATAAATATAACTTTCTCTTGCTTAAATTACATGATTTTCATTTCGAGAAAGTTTGGGAGTTTTGAATGAATGTCGGAAAATTGTCACTCAATCAAATTTAATTTTAATTTAAATGAGATACTTTCAGGTGTATTCTCACTGACGTTTGTTGCTTTTGTATCAAGTTAACAAATGATAACGTAACAGACGGATAATTAAAATAATACAAACCAATGGTTATATTACCATAGAAGATTAGACATTACAGTATTGGGTGCATCTTGATAAAACCCAAAAAAGGGCTATTCAGAGCAAAGATTGTTACAAATTGCTGCTTTATTGAACTTTTCAAGTAACTGTAGCTAATACTGGCGTAGACATAGATTGTCAAAAATGAAGGACACGTTACGCTACAGGTATTTCCTTGAAAATTCCGCACACCTATTCCGTCAAATCGATAATTTAACTGAACATTGTCGATTGGGAACAAATTATTTAACACACCTGACATCAACAATGCAACAATTTACACAACAGGTTAATCCTTTGATGATCGTTAAAGCACGTTCTCGCTTTGTCTATTTAAAACATAATGAATGTGTAACATTTATAATCCTTGAGGACTCGTTAAAATGTCGACGTCAACTCATATTAATCACATAATCAACTGTACTTAATCCTGATAATCCGTCTCTTTGAGAACCGACTGTTACATAATTTTTTTCGTAATTGTAATTTTATTGATGAGAATTGATTGTATGGAAATACCTTTTTTGTTTGTGAACTGTTGGTTTTTAAGAGGAAAAATCCTCAACTTGACATGAAAAAAAAAAAACAACACACACAATAAAAAGCCGAGTATCTTTACAATTTATCATTTTACTGGTTGATCCTTTTTTTTCACAAAAGGGTCTCGTTTTATTTAAGTTAGATCGTTGATTTATCTTGACACAAAATCTATATTTTTTAACTTGATGGAGGATAGTGGTTTTTGAAGCAGACACAGTTAAATTTGGACCAAAAAAACGACGAAATAAAAATCGAGCTTATCAAGAATTTTAGATTCAATGAAATGTAACATTGTTTATTTAAGAATTTTAATATTTAAAACAGCAGAGTTGTTCGATTAACAACCCTTTTCTTCTTTGAATATTCTGTTTTTTTTTTTATCGATTAGATTAGAGTTGTTTTTGTTATTTTCCGTCTGGAAAACTGTGAAATGGAAGCCTTGTGAGATATGTTTTAATCATTACTGAAAGTATGTCATAATGTATGCCATAACAACTCTGTTTCTAGAGTTTTATTAAAACAGAATAATAGGAGTTGGTGGTGGCTTTTAATTGTATTGTCCTGGTGAAATATGTATTTTCAGTTTAAATTTATGATAATTTTGTTGAAGTACTTAAAAACAGTAGTAAATTGAGAGCTTCTATACTTCTATTTTATGTTGTTTTGTTAATGTTTTATAATAATAAACGGTTCTTCATTATCTACATATGTTATTCGACAGATAAGGTTCAAGTTGTAGGTTTTCTAAAGAGTAAAACTCACACCGGAATCATGCTCAAGGTAGAACATCTATGATGATATTTTCTATAAACATCTGTCCCGATTAATGACTGTATACTGTATTTACAATACAAGTGTTTGTAGAATGAACTTGTCTAGACGTGAGTTTAATTTGACACAGCTGTTGTATTTTCATGTTTTATTTTACTCTAGTTTGCCACTAGAAACAGCAGCCAGACGTGAAGCAAAACATGAGAGAGAATCGTGAGCTATTACTAAATGATAAATCCTAACTAGAATAGTTTTTTTAGCTGAATCCCAAGATTTACTTGTGTTTAATTTATGACCTGGGAACAAAAGTGTCACACATTCATCCACTTTTTGGTTAAACTATATCGAGCAAAACGACAATAGCTAGCTGTGTGTAGATCTTTTGAATGCATTGACTCCGGATCCTTACGCTAAACAACGGTGGAATTTCGTATTCGTACACACCAAGATTTAAGGACAGAGAATAGCGCCGGGGCAAGTTGTCTCTTTCTAACTTTGGGCGCATGCGCATAAACATATTATATACTACTACAATTTACCGAATTTTACCGGTTGGTTCTACCGATCAGTTAAAAAGAATAAGACTGCCCCTGCACAAGCTATCTGTCTCTAAAAGTGGTAGGCTACACTCCCCCTTTCCGCTGTTCGGAGTCAATGTTTTAATGTCACTATTACAGATGTCTTTGTTGGCAGATTTCTATTATTTGTATACTTCGTACTGAAACCTGAAATTGACAATATATCCCAGGAATATATTGTGGTGCATTATGGTTACTAGACCTATCGTTAGAATAATGCATTTATATTGATTTCACAAAACAAAAATAAAAAGAGCAAAAACTACAACAAACTGTTTGTGTTAACGATTAAAAGTCAGCAAGTCGGTTTTGTTGAAATTCCCATCATTTTTTTTTTCTTTTCAAACAATCTGTTTGTTTATTTAGCAAAAAGTCTTTCATGTACGAATTCTGTTTGCTTTCAATTAAATGATTTGAAGTTTCTTAAAAATGGTTTGTGACTCTTTCCCATTTTGATACGAAGCGTTTCTATTGAAATGTCTTGTATATGAAAGCAAACTTTTATTTTGATAACGATTTTAAAAGAATTAAAGAGTTAAAAATCATTTTGTTTTTTATCTTATAATCAATATTTTCCTAACAAAAAAGTAATTCTTGATTGGCTGTATTTGCCTATAATTTAAATAATTTCTGGTTGTATGATCCAACCAGAAACATTCGCTTTGGTAAATTCAAATATAGCACAGTATTTGTAGATTTGTTGACAAATCATTAATAACCATAGGCTTCCAATTAAACTTCTAAATTTCTAATGAAATTCATACACAATCACTCAATTAGATAAGGGTAAATACAATATGAATCCTGTTTTAATTAAGAAATGCAAGGACCGTGATGTTCATTTAGAGATTGTAATCAATTTGTTTGTTAGCACTCAAATCTCTGGAATTCATCAGTTGTAACCAACCTAGAGGTGGAAATTTTGAAAACAAACCTGTTCGGATGTATTCGAATCAGCTTGACAATTTTTTACGTGAATCGATTCATTCCAAAAAATATCGATAAAATCGATGCACTCGAGAGGAACACATTTTCTTAGAAAACAATAGTTCGCGAATAAATAATTTAAAAGCACATAATTAATTGGATAATCCACATATGGCCTCTCGATTATAATAATTCAACTGACAAAGAGTTTTGTAGAAATGAAGGTTTTGTCGGTTATTTATACATCAGCAGGAAGAAGAAAAATAAAATATTTGTCTGACAAAATTATCATTAATTATCTGCAAAATACAGTTGAACTTTCAAACCTTAATCTGCCCATAAAACGACTCTTATAACGTATAATAATAAGAGTTCTTACAGGATTGTTTTAAGAGTTCTTGGCCTCTCACGCAGAGTTCATCTTAACACCCATCCCCCCCACTTCAACCCCAATAAAAACAAAATAAAATATTATCTTATGGTTAGTTTGTTTTGCAAAAAAAAATCAAAAACAATATTAATTGTGGTGCTCTAGGTGTTTACCTAGTACGGCTACAGCTCGAGCCGACCCTTAGGTTATTCTACAATTATTACATTGTACAAACACTTTATGCACACCTCTTTTAACGTAATAGAAAGAACTTCAAACATGGATTTTTACAGACAGAGTAATGATCAACGATTAGAATAGTATTTTTAGAAACTCACCCCTACTGTTGCTGTTGTTGTAGAAGTTGAAATATGTAGATCTGGACAATTGCTGACCTATAATAAAACCATAAATCAAAACAATTGTATGCGGGATTGGTGGTTCAAGTGTTGCAGTGATTTGAGATCTGGATTTTGTAGAGAGGGGACATCAAATAAAAGTTTTAAGAACGTGTACGATAACAGCTCAGTAGTACGTTAAAGCAGTCAGAAAGGCAGTTGCTTGTTTCTAAATAAGAGAAACGAATATCAACATTTAAAAATATCGTAGAGATGCAATTAGTGTAATAGAATGTGTTCGATGCGTGAAATATGAAGATAATTTTTTTTCCGTCAATATCTTCAATTTGGCTCCTAAAAATATAACAAAAACTTGGTCAATGTTTTAAGACATCAAGACATTTGACCTTCATTGTTGTTTACAGATCAGCTGCGTTTGTACGTCAGCAATTAATATACAGGTAAGTACATACAAGTAAAATCATACATGAGTTTATTGTATAATGAATGTTATAAGACTGGACTTGAATTTATTTCCACTGTTGTTGTGTAATTAGTAGGTACGGTTTGAAGCAATTCTACTAGTTAGTAAACAATCACTGTAAGTTCTAATATAATAAACTCCTGTATGGTTTTACTTGTATGTAGCTACCTGTATATCAACTGCTGACGTCTAAAACAGCTGATATATAAGCAACAACGAAGGTTAAGTGCCTTGACCTTTTAAAACATTGACCAATTGTTAACAGTTTTTTTTTTGGGAGCCAAATTGAAGAAATTACGAAAAAAGAAATTATCTTCGTATTTCATGCATCGAGAACATGCTATAGCACTAATTGCATCCCTACTATGATAATATTTGTAAAAGTTGACATTCGTTTCTTCTATTTAGAAACAAGCAACTGCCTTTCTGACTGTCTTAACGTACTACTGAGATGTCACCGTACACTTTTATTTCTGTCCTTTTTCTACAAAATACAGATCTAGAATCATTGCTACACTTGAACCACCAACCCCTTGTATATGTATAGACTTACACTAATTGTTGATTTATATTGTTCCTTTTCTGGCACTATTTATGATTTAAATAAATAAACACAGAAAGGTGCTTTCTCCACTTCACCACCTAACCTCCTGCCACACACACACACACACACACATTATTAAGTTCATAGGAATTCAATTAACCTCCAAATCGGTATTTTTCAGTTTTAAATGTGTAGGGTTTAAATAAATAAATAAATAAACAAATTAACAAAATATCGTACAGTAAATTTCCGGAAATTCATGTAAAAAGTTAATAATTATTTGTTATACAGATAGTACAAACCGTTGATCTGGTGAGAGATGAGCACACCCCACCGCCCATGAAACAAATCGCGATCTTCTCTCTATTGTTTCGTTCATAAAGGGTGTAGATACTTATCTACTATTCTCTTAAAATTTCTAAATTAAATTAAATATTTTATTATAGAATTAATTAAAAGAACGATTTTTTTATCAAATTGTTTATAAATTGCAGCAAGTCCTTTTTGATTTTTTGGTGGAAAACAGTAAAACACTTCTCCGCCCGAAAATGACGTCATCAAGGATGTCGTCATATTTTTTCGCGCCACCTGTAATTGTAAAACGTCATCAAGGATGACGTCATATTTTTTCGCGGCACCTGTAATTGTCAGTAGTAACTTTGTTGAATATGACGTTGTTTATATTAGGACCTGTAAATTTTCTTAATTTCGTGTTTGATTTGCTGTTATTTTTATTCAATTTAGAAACAAATACTTTAATATTAATGTTAAGGGTCGATTCCATTGAACGACTTTAGTCGCTAGACGCTGGCAGTTGAGATGGGGCGCGCATGTGCATATTTCAAGTCGCCAAATGATGTCGATTACACACAGCGACTAGAATTTCCAAGTCGCTAACAGTGTTGTTATCAAGTATCCGGTAGATTTGACGGAAAATCCTCAAGTAGCAACATTGCTCCCGTGTTGCAAATAATGTAGCAATACAGCGACTAAAGTCGCCAGCTACTAGCAACTAAAATCGCTCAATGTAATCGCCCTTTTTATGTTAGGAGTGAAATTATGTGTACTCGCATGAAAATGATTAACAAATTGGGTGGTTGTGAATATTTCAATACCCAAATATAACATTTGGGTAAGTAATAGTAGTAGGGATTGTTTCTTTATCATCAATTAACTAATATATAGATACCATTGGGATTTTGTGATAACAGTTTGTATCTGTATAGGCTTACAGATTGCGTACAGTTTCAGAATTCACTAAGCACACCTCTAGAATCAGTTAACAGGTAGAGATGTCAGTCAAACAGTCATTAAAGCTCAGTTTAGGCAATTTAAACAGAACGACCACTACTAGTTGCTCTCTTGAGATAATCCTATAATTTTTCAAATTGTTCTAATCAGTTAACTGACGGATCAGTTAATATAACGCCATCTACTATCGTTTGGTGTAACTGTAAAGATACACATGAAAGTGTTCTCTTCTGCAGCGCACTCTATTTGAAGGTATCTACTTTAGTTTTATCGATCTTAGAGGACGCTATCTATGGTCGAAATACCTAAGTTAAATTTCCACCTCACTATTATTACATCATAAAATGCGTCACTGCAACCCCCCTTAAAAAGCCAACCCCATTGGAGTTCTGAAAAATAAAAGAACATAACGATCAATATTTGATATTTTACCGGATATGCAAACAACAAGCTGAACAGGAAATTTCATATGTTATTTATGAACGTTGTATATGTACAACTGTTTATGACGTAGTTTTGCATTTTTCATAATATTTTCCAACTGGAATTTGTTGCCTTTTTCATTATTGTTATTATGGGAGTATAAATTTCCACGTGGAAACATTGATTTTTTTTGTCTTTTTCCAACATTTTGTATGACACCAACAATCGCGAGTAGCAAGCAATTTTCTTTCCAGTTTTTTAAAGATTTTTATTTCTTCTTTTTAAAAGGAAGTTTATGAATAAATAATCGGTCGTTATCTAGACTTTTTGAAATGTTGAAGTCTCTACTTTGGAACTGCTGACTATTATAGTTACTAGTATTAAGAGTGTAGATCCTTTCTAAACGAAACAAAAAACTAGGTCAAGATGTGGGTATTTTTTACGTGAACTTCTTAAGTAGAATGATAGAGGTAACATATCCATAGGGGAATTTATAATATTATCCTCTAGGTATTTTGAGATATTTTAGTGTTTATATAGTTTCTGTCGGTGAAAATCTATGTTCATCAATGTCGTATTAAGGCTGTCTTGTTACCTATTAGAATTTTAGTTTAGGATTAACATTACACTATTAGTTCACCTTGCCCTATAGGGGTAAATCTGATGTATATAAGTGTTATCATCAAATACGTAAATCTAAAGCAAGTTTGTCTTGTTTGTGAAGGCTTAAAGTGGTATTTAATTGAATTTGCTAAATTAATATTCATTAGTCTCCTATTGTCAGTGTTTATCGTTATCGTTTGTAGGGGTCGTCAAGATGGGGAATGATACGGTAAAATTGTCCAGGCCCCAGGGATAATTTGTATTTTTGCAAACGAAAATGCTAGAGAAGCACCTTTGTAATATAAAATGCTTAACAATAACTACTCTATTTTGTAAATAAATTATTTGAAACCATCATAAATTTTCCCTTAGGCTCGGCGATGTACTTCGACATCCCTCTGACCGTCTAGATTACTCTAGATGCTTATACACTGTCTAGCCTGTAATTAGCCGACTCGACTTTAAACTGACAACGCAGTACTTTGAGAGCAAAATTTAACAATAAAACTGATAATGCATTTTTGTGGATGCCATAAAGTTTCGGATTTGGTACAAAAGCTATTCTGTCCTTGAAGCTGTGCTATGGCTCTACTCATCGATACGGAGCCATTGTGTGGGCTAGCCAAGATCCACAGAAGGCAGGAAAATGCTCCACTGGAGACAATGTCCAGGAGTGCGACAGGCAAAAAAGTTTTTTGACTATTTGCCACAGTTTCTCGATCTAAGTAGGAACGAACTAAGACTGGTAACGTGGATTTTAACTGAGCACTGTCCAAGTGATACCATCTCTAAAAACTGGGCAAAACAGACAGTGAGAGATGTAGATTGTGTGGATCAGACAACGACACCTCCGAACACATACTCTGCAAATGCGATGCCTTGAGTCACATAAGGCTCACCCACCTAGACAGTGTGACTCTATGACCTGCTGAAATATCAAAGGAGTCTCCCAGAGAGAAGTTTGCTTTAGAGTAAAAAGATGTCTTTCCTGGGATATCAATAGATGGAGGGTTAAGAACAATAGACCAGCTGTGGTCACTGTTCAGGGAGGCTATAATGACCAAACGACCCCTATAATCTAATCTAATCCTTTGAAGCTGTTTTCTCATTCAATTGGTAATCACGACTGATAAATCTTCAATTTACGGTAATTCATTATTTTTCCACACGTCCGTGCGGAAAGTATGGAACCGGCGGTTAACTATAATCACCTAATGGCAATGGTGTTAGTTTTAGTAATGTTGAGTATGTAAATGCTTGAGTTTCGTTTCTCAAAGCGTAGGGAAAGCAATTCGTTAACTTCTTTGAAATACTTTATGATTACAAATCTGTATTGTAGCTGCTTCAGTGTTCTCATACATCTTCAAGTGGAGGAAGGGGGTACAGAGTAGGACGGATAACGTGTTTGCAGGTGCTGTGATAATAGGAATGTATATGTCGAGCAAATGAGACGACTTTTTTATAGACAAACTATACATTGTTGACACAGTTGGATCTCAACTAATTCTATTTAAATTGAACTGTGATGTTGGAATACTTTTTATAAAGTCAAGACCAGCCTTCAAGTACCAACATTATTTTGTTGTTTATATGGAAAAGCTCTTAAAAAGCTTTCAATTAACTTCCCACTACTGTGGTGCGATCTGCATTATTTCTACCACATAAGGATTACTCAATTATCCAATAATTCTACAGAGTTTCGTTTTTTTTTCCATTGTAAAAGAAAAAACGATCAACTATTTCAAAAACAGAACATACACTCACCACCTGATGCGCATAGATGTACACACTAACATAATATTTTATTCTATGTGCGTTAAACAGAGTGTGCGCTCAATAAACTCATCCAGGACTTTGAAAGATTTCAACTATGAAAACGCGCGTTAAAGCTTCACTAAATTCAGTTGAAGCTCAGCTTTACGGGTTGAAGGTCGTTAAAACTTTTCCAACAATAAAACAATCGTCTAAATAAATAAAAACAAAAACAAAAAAAAAAGAAGTGAATTTGAGATTTACGTAAATAAACGTGATTTGTTTAAAATTTATAATAATAATAATAATAATAACAATACTTGGAGTAAGTACAATAGGAGTAAATTGGGCAAAGAAATAGCTTAATTATTCTGAATTATTCTCTTATAACTTAGATTGTGTTTAATTGGCAATTACGTTAGAAATTTCCCCAAAATTATCAAACTTCTCGATAATTTGTGTTTTATTTATCTTAATAAACTTTCAAAAGTTGTTCGACTTTACCCTCTAACAATAACAACTCTTACAGTAGAAATAATGAGGTGATAGAATATTCTTCTAGTTTCTGGATAAAACTTCAAACCTTGTTTGTTACTTTTATCTTAATATTGAAATTCAAAACGGTTGAATGTTATCATAGAAATTTGGTTGAATTACTTGATAAATTCCACTCCCTAATCTAACTAGTCTCACAAAATTTACAATATAACATCGAACAATAGTTGAATACATCAATTTAAATAAAAGCTTTCCACGACAGGAAAATCTAGTTGAATTGTTACAATCGGATATACGAAACGATCTGTCAGTTATTGTGATGCTATTTTGTAAATTCCACTACAAAAAATAACTCGTCAATCTAATCATTTTCTAGCATCCTTATCAGTAGTAATTATGAGTTCTTCAATTATTTCCTGCAACATAAAACAAATAAAGAAAAACAACAATTAATTGTGATTGTTGTTATATAGCTCAACTAGATCGTAAACATAGTTTAATCAATTCAGGCTTTATAAATTAATCATATGATTAATTCAATCATGTTTTTTTGCGATAAGAACACAAAATTGCAGAACATCTGGAAAAATCTATGTTTGTTTCTGTTTTTATTTCAATAATGGACAATGATTATTGTAATTAAATCAATAACATTAGGGATTAATTCTAAAACATATGTTTATGTTATCAATTCTACTACTATTATTCATGAATTGATAAGAAAAAAATGATAAAATTATACAGTTTTGATTTTTTAAATTTTTTTATTGTAAATTTGGTGGATGCGCCGGGCTACAACTTTCTAAAAACGCAAGAAATTGCCTTATTTATTGAATTTTGATGGGTTCAGATATGCATATCGTGTAATTTGTTATTGTTTATATAATTTCACAGTACCCTATTGATTATAGAAACGTATAATCGTTTGTATCGTTTTATGAATGCAATGAATGTAAACAAGTAGAAAGGTTAACAAACTTGCCGTTGCATATACACACAACTATAACTTCTAACAGAGAGTTGTGATGTAGCAAAGTCAAGTTTTATTTTTAGAATCTTTCTAGTTTTATCTGAATATACACAGTCGAGACAAATAATATATTTAGACGTCTGAGAACAATAATTTCATATCTAGATACTAGATAGTTCCATTGGGGAGCATATAAACATATTACATCATCCCAAGTTTTCAATATTTCTGGATTAAGTAGTTGTTAGATTTTTATTGCCCATCTTTATTATGCAATTTCCATCCTTTTACGATAAATAAATCACGATTACTGTCATATCTATATCTCGTTGTGGCCTATGTTTTTGAAAATTTCAAATGAAACTGGATTTGTTTCCAAGTTATACCAAAAACCCACTACAAATGTAGAATTTCCCTATAGATGCTTCCTTGAAAGCTCAATATCTACAATTTCAATTTATTACAAGGAAATCGTATGGATCTCCATAAATCTATTTCTTTGTCCAGTTTCTTCTCCCTTTTTTTTTGTATCAAAACTATAAATCCAATTCACCAAAATAAATTGATTAAAAGGAATGTAAATAGAAATACAGAAAATTCTTGTTTTTGGGTAATTTTTCCCGGAAATTCTACAAAATAAAAGTGATAAAGTGATGTTGTGTTTGGATATGAGGCTAGTACAACGATTACGTGGTGAAAGAACTGATGATTCAGCATCAAGAGATCGTTCGAAAAGTGTTTGTGTTACTAGTTTTAGAAGTAAACCACCTAGAGATGTGAGCGCTTTCAAGCTTTTCCATCGACGAGCCAGCAGTGCCATGTAAGAAATTTACAGAAACAACACTTTTCTTTCATTTATTAAACAATATTTCTAGCCGAACATATTGATTTCTACTTAAATATATTGAGCTTCATATAGAATTGTTGTTTATTATATAATTGTGACAGAAAGATTGCAACTTTCTAACGTCATATTTACAAATTTGATCCCCAGCAAGTTCGTTGTGCTTCCTGCTGTGGTCGTTAATACCTAAGCCGCCAACCCAGTTAATATCCGGTCTAAGATTACACCAACTATAGGGGCTGTTTCCCCCAAATATAGATTTACAGTTTTCTTCCTTAGACTACAATATCTAGTCACAGTTTCAGATCCTGTGTCTTTCTTAAGGTAGTTGCGGACAATAATTTATTGCTCGTTGTCTACTCGCTTCTTGCTCTGCTGTAGAAAGCGATTGTTTGCAGTAGTTCCACTTGTTTTTTTTAAAGTCTGTCTCTTTTATTTGAAAATCAATGAATCTATGAATGTTTATATTGCGTAGGATGCTACGTATATAAAGTGTTTCTCTAGAGGATGCTGTATGGTAATTGAAATTCTCCAGATAATTGTTAGAGTTAGTAAAATAATCGCACCCGTGCTGCAACATCAGTATTTTTAGCAAAACACTCTAATAATTAATACGAATTTCATCGACTTTAATTGGATACAATCCAAAAATATTCAAAACTTTCTTTATCTGATCGTTTACAATAAAATACCACCAATAAATCAACGAAATTCCCAATAGAAACGCTGCTTCCTTAAAAATTTGATGAGAAACAACCCTGTAGAAGCTCTTAAACTGATTAACAAACAAACACCTTTAGTTTGATACGTAATTGTAATTCTTGTTGATAATTTGATTGATGTGGAAGATTAACGAGAAAGTTAAAGTCAAATTAATCACAATCTAAGTTGTAATGAATCGTTTACAAATTGAAAACAAACCAGGTAAAATCAGGAAAACATGCTCACGTTCAAGATTTCCTAGTTAGATAATTCTGTATTGGCGTTTTTAGGTCACAATAGTCGAACATTTGGTGTATATTGAAACTGAATTTACGTGTTGTTGGTTAAATTTCGAATTATTCTGGTTATATCGGCTTTTATTTTGTGATTGTACAAATGGCAATAGTAGTAGGAGTGATTGGCATCTGTCAGGTGGACATTAAATTTTATAGTTCTGACAACAAATTGAAGGCAAACCGCTACAGGTAGATATCAAAAACGTTAACTGAATAAAACTGCATTTAGTTTTGTGGTAGAGAGGAAGAGATTTGCTATTCTGTTTTTCTTAATTGTTATTTCTTGTGGATGCTTTGCTATTTTATTATTTTTTTGATTCTTCCAACCAAACTCAAATGATGAGTTCGTTTTATAATCTGTCTCTTACAGTGGAGAAGTTTTACGAAAATTATGGATGAGCATCTATTTTGCTTCGCTTATCTAACTTCAATTTAAATTCAATTTGCGCTATACGCCCCGATTCTATATAGTTTATTCCATTTCTAATATAACTTAATAGTTTTATTATACTGCAGGAAATTCATGATGGACTTAACCGAACCTTTTACAATAAATATGCTCTTTGGGGGAAATTGAATATTTCAACGTGTGTGCATTTGACATATTTATAGAAATTTCATACACAACAAGAAACAACTAATTTCGCACATATCTACCTATACAATCAGCAGCGATTTGACATTCACGAAATTCCAAGGTTTACGACAGTTATGATTAACTGCAGTCGAATATAAGAAGTTTTAACACGCCTGTAACCAAGAACATGGTATTTTATTAATGGAGAGATGGTGTTTATCAGAGCTTCTTCTTCGTGTCATTTATAATTTATTAGTATAGGAATGGCTAAAACTTGTAAAGGATCAATTTTGGTTGATGTTCGTTCACGTCACCTATATTTTATCTTTAAATATTCTACGGAAATACCGACAGAAAAATCGATTCAAAGAAAACAACACACACACACACACACACAAAAAACGATTATATCATGTTGTATTGTGTTGTTTTTGTTTGTTTACATGCGGAATAGATTATCACATTGATATTTATTTCAAATAACACAAATTCGCTTTGAAGAAAAATGTCAAAGTTGTATGAATGATTGTAGTTTTGTCCACGTGTTTAAGCGTTCTTTCATTCAAATTGAATTATCTTCAAATACACATTGAATCCGTATTATGTAATAAAAATTCTATTACATAATGGAATGCAAATAGTGTTTGATTGAAAAGGTGTATACATTTCCAGGTTAAAAAAAAAAATGAAGCATTTACTTCGAAAGTACCCACTAGTATGAGGAAACGATCGATTTCCCTAAACTTTTAAGACTTTCTGGCGCTAGTTGAGACCATTACGTATCATGGAAAACTTACAATTAAGTCCAAATCCGGTGCTCTTCTTTACGGAATTGTGGACAATAATTGGTTGTTCGTTGTGTGAGTATAACCAGTTTATTGAACTCGCATCCATTGGCTTCATGCTACCATACACTCAGGACTTACAAGCATATTCACAGTATACAGTGCCACAGAGTCTTTGTTCGAGCTCTTTTTTCCACAAACCCACTACCTTTCGATTATTTGAAAATCAATGAATCTCTCAATGTTTATATTGTGGAGGATGGCTACAGGCATTGAATGTTTTTCTCAAAGACGGCCTATGCTAATGGAAATACTCTTCTATCGCAAAATTTTGTCCAGTATTCCACGATAATCAACGAAATGAACGAACTGGAGCTAGTGGACACACTTTGTATTCTCCTACAGTTTGTTGAATTCGTGAAAATAACTAATAAAGCTTATAACTAACTAAAGAAAAATGTTTAGATGAGCATGATATTGGACACATGGGAAATGTTTGAATATACTCACGCATTTTTGGGGAAAATTTATAGGTTTTATGTGCAAAGATTGATATGTTTAAAAAAAAGCCGGATATTATTGGAGTAATGTGAAAGAATTAATGGAAAAACTTTAGAAAGTCCTCAACAGACACATCCTGTATCTTTCTATAGTTTGACGTTGAAATTTATAAAGTAGCTGATTGAAGATGAATTACGGAACCATACAGAGAGGCGCACCACATGGTTCCAGGATATTAGACAAGCTGAGAATAATAATAAAGCACACACTTCCTTGTTTATCCCTCAAAGATATTAACTTTCACCCTGATAGCAATTTATAATATTGATATTTTGTCAGTTTCAAAAGAGTTTAAAATTATTAAATAAACAACTAACAAAACGTGTAAAAGCTCTAATTTCAACTTTAAAACCCACACAACAAGAGACGTATTAACTTAAATTGTATGTTTTTCAAAGCAAATAACCTAAAAGCAACTAGAAACGGTGTTTAAAGGAGTCTACGAAGGATTCACTACATTGGACAAACTGGAGACAATGATAAAACACATCCTGTCTAGCTGGATCCTCAATTATTCTAAGTTGTCCCTGTAGATTTGAAAGCAACAGTAATATAAGTGAACCACAACAGAAAATTGTATGAGAAAATCTATCTTTGTAAATTTCGTTGGATAATTCAAAAGGACCACATTAGAAGGAAACATGGGAAAATACAATAAAAACATTGATTTAAATTGGAAATTCACCTTCAATAATGGTTATAGTGAAACCGAATTTACTTTGAAAATGAGAAGTTTTGCTGATTATTTTAGAATTTAATTTGTGCAGTGGTATTTACATAAGTTGGCTGGTATTTTTTATTCTATAATTGAACAATTGAAGCCCAACAATAGTCAAACAAATTGGCTCAGTTTTTTTTTTCTTCTTCAAATTACTTGCAAAATCAATTACAGGGATTTCACTGTAGCATTTCAATGTTATGCTACATAATAATCAACGAAAGCTTAAAGAAACTTATTAATTAAGTTAATGTTGAGCACAATATTCGAGTGGATAAATGTAGGAGTTCCACCAGCTACTTCACTGAAACATATTTTATAGGATTTGTGAAACTTGAATATAGCTTTTAGTATTATTACATATGAGACTATCAAAGCAATGATCTTGTTTTTATTAAATAAAACCGACATATTTTTGCTAACTGAAACTTAGAACGTTGTAACTCATTAAGCAACGATATTAATTTAGGACGCGTTTTAATGATTGCAGCTTTTCTAATCATCTCATCTAACTGTTTCTCATTTCGGATTATAACTACTTTTTAGTTTAATTTCTCTACGTTGTAATAAGAAACAAAGATATCTACATATTTGAGGAAATTACGACTTACAGTCGATTCTTTGTGAAATATTAAGAGTTAGAAAGGGGTTATTTTATGGACGAAATTCCAGTATATATTCCCCTAAATATGTACAAATAATAAACGACTACTTCGACCTAATTTAAGTACAATCAACTTTACGAAATATATTTATAATAAAACAGAGTTATGAGAGGAGTCTGAAGTTTTTCCAATTGTACTTTGAATAAAAAAATAAAATCGTTTCTAAAATTTACAAGAATTCCTTTTATCGTTATTCCATATAGACTGTGTTTCAGTTAGCTGAACTTTTTATCAATAAAAGCTCTATCAATTTTCTCAAATAGCGTTTTTCCATAATATATTCGGTAGATAGTAACAATGGATCGAATAACAAAATTGAGGAATATTGCATTTCACTATTTAATAGACGATGATGGCAGTTTAATGAGAAGCAAATTTAGAAAACGAACGAATTCTTGGAGCTCACATCGATACCGACAGGAAACTAGCTTTATTGCACGTTGTGGTATAAAGGCGCGTCTACACACGGACACATTTAGCCAGCAAAATCAAATTTCTCGCGTGAGTAGCAGCGTAAGTCAGCAGTTTTGAGAGCTACCCACGTGCCCGAGCAACACAGTTAACGCCTACCATTTGTTCCATGCGAGAGCGGTAAATGAATAAATAAATTTTGCAGTGGCGTGTAGCCCAGTGTAAACTGCACCATGTTGCCGGCTAAATGTGGGCGTGTGGAGACGGGCCTTAAGATTACACTTGAAGAATTATGATGAGTATTTCTTTCTTTTGCTATTACTGAAAGAAATACTGTGAGTAGATTGTAAAATCGTCTTGTTCTCTATTGTTTTGTTTCAGCTTGCTTTATGGTCGATATATAAAATGTCTTACCACAGTTATACCATTGATCCTTATCTTTCATATCACATTTCATTAAATTATAATCGTTAGCAATAGAAATATATATTGAAATGTAATAACTTGATATCAGATAAGGAACAACAAACTTTGTTGTTTTGTAATTCTCTGATTACGTTTAAAAAGTCGTGGAGAGCTTTTAATTATAACAGTGTGGACGATAGCGTTAGTGTTGAGGCTAAGCTAAACGTTAACGTTAACGTTTATAACGACAATGTAATAATTTTAAGCGATTACATTTTATAAATAGAACAATAATAAGTTTTATCGGTCATGAATCCTATTAATATTGACGTTATAGTACTAAATGCGGGTCTACGTAAATGATTTTATCGCTAATCATAAATCATCTGTTAATTAACAAACAGGCAGGTGAAACTACTATAAAGATGTAAACAAACACAACCTATTTTGAATATTTTATCATGGAAATATTCGATTCTACCACACTTTGATTTCCTGTATAACTTCCTTTTTAGAGAATAATAACGGAAATAAAACCGCAAACGATTAATAAAAATACAAGATTTATTAATAAATAAAAAGAAAAAATAATTAAATCAGTTCATCAGGAAGCAGTTAATTATAAACATCTGAAGTTGTTGAATTACGTTTAAAGATAAATGCGTTTCGCTTTGTTTTTCCTGAAATAAATATAATGGACAGGTAGTTTAATTGTTTTTAATTGTATTTTACTATAATTGAATTTGGTATGTTCTGAAATTTATTTATTTATTTATAATTCTTGTAAACGAATTAGTAAAATTGACAGAAAATCTATCGTTTCTAACTTATCAACAAAATAAAGGAAAGTTGTTATTTCCCCCTATTTTACTACAAATTACTGTCTATTCAATAGAATTAAAAACATCTGACGTACCAGTATTAACCATCATTTATTATATTGTTGTTGTTGTTGTTGTTGTTGTTGTTGTTTAGGTCAATGTTCAATGACAGTAATGAGTTTTCCAGAATGATGTCTCAGGAACACGCAAAAGTTGGCAGTTTCCTTAATTCTGCTTGTCGTGTTTTTACCTACAGTTGAAATTGGATAATCTCCGTAAATTTAGGGATATTTTAAAATATGCTGGCTTAACAATGATATTTTTATAATACTACTTCTATTTTTTGGTAGCAATTCTCGTTTATATTACTTTCAAACAAGATTTGATAAGTATGCTACTAACGCATTCATTTAAGTATAATTGAAATGTTTGTTCACGCTTCCATCAAACAATTTCTTGGATTGTATACTTTGTAGCTCATTTATTTGTAAATTGGTGATATTTGAAAAGGTTTTGTATAGAAAGTTGTGAAAAGATGGAAACTTTAAATAGAAGAATCGTCGGGCGAAAAAAAAAATTGATGATATCTTCTTAACTTATCTCCGTTCACGTTTGTTATCGTATGGTTTTCATTTTTCGGCAAGTGTTTCCGCAACGTTACTATAACGTCGAAACGTGACAAAAGTTTCAGATGTACTGATTAGCGTACAAAGATATCAAATACACTGGAAAACAGGTGATACAGTTCTTTATTCCTGGGTGAATTGATAAATAAATCGATTTGAAAGCTTCCTGGTTTCCGTAGTATAGTGACAGTTGGAATTCTTTGTAACTTTGGTATAGGTGAAACTTTTTGATAAATATTGAAAATGTCGGATAATTTCAGCGAACGATTTTTAGGAATAGGCACCAAAATAACAGCAGGAAACCTTCATTATTTACTTCTTTCGCCTCATTTCAAGTAGTGTAATTACCCAGCGTTATTGTGACGTGTTATTACATGTTATCAAGTATTATCCCCAGTGTCCGCGCTGGAGTCGAGCGAGTAGAGAGGTCGCTCTAGGCGCTGGGTGGAAATAGGCGCCAAAATCGAATCGTGAAAAACAACATCCTCAATTTATTCTTTACTTAACAAAAACTGAATTATGATTGATTTGAAAGGTGTCGATTGAAGGACGCCGAACAGGAATTTCGCTCCATCCTGTTAAAGGGCTAGGACCGCCGCTGGTTATTACATTCTGATTATTATTATCCTCGAAAGATATATGGTAGAATGGTATCGTATATGTATGAAACTCGATTTTCTATTAACTGTTATGTTTATTATGGTGTGAGTGAATGCGAAACAGTTTATTGAAGCAATCAAATCCGTGAATTTTAATATAAAATTTGATGGGATTTTTTTATGGAAATCTCTTTTGCAAAATATACCAACAGTTTTTATGTGTGTTTCCAATATACATTCAAGATACGTTTTTAATAATCGCTATAAAATCTACTTTCAGACCATTTACATATTTTTATCACAAAATTTTAAGATTTCTTTGTTAACTAGCTGCAGTCGAAATTGCAAAATTTTACTTCTACTCCCCATCAATATAAGCCATTTTTTCTATAAACTTAACTTATGTTTTTCGATTGATCAATTTGAATTGAAAAAATTCTTAAAGATTGAAAATAAATTCTGATTTATGAATTTAATCTTCCGGAAGCAGATCTATTTGTCGACAATCGAAAAATATTTGTACATTTATCAAATTTCACTACAAAACACGTGAGAATCTCTGATAATACTCTAAGTTATGGTGTATTCTATCACGTCAGCTAAGCTTAAACATCACTAACAATAAATTGTTTCTTGTTCTGTGATAAAGTAGAGTGGGTAATACAGGAAATGTAAACGATACCATTTAATGTTTTCCACTTGGTCGATTATTGCATTAAAGACTTGTGATCTTCTGAAGAGTTTTCGCGTGGTTTGTTGGATATTGCACCAATTATCCTATAGATAACGATCCAATGAACTAAGCCATCACTTACACATGACTGTTCTATCAAACAAGACGATTTTGGTCGGCTATTCGCTTTACTGTCTCAACTGTGCCAAATATATGAACATAAAAAACACAATATGTCGCTAAAACGCGGAAAACTGGACAATCATTCTCCAGTACTGCAGGTTTGTCGATTGCATCAAAATAATGACTTTAACGTTTGTGAATGGAAGTTGTCCGCATTTTCTGTTTAAAAATGATAAAAATTAACTTGGTGTGAAAATGGTGGAGGCGCCGCCGTACAACGAGCTACTGGCCTAATGAAACTTTCTTGCATTAAATCACAGTTTCTGTGGCAAAATTGTTTAATAAATTTCTACTAGTTTTCTTTATGAGCTTTATAAAAATTAAGGCAATAATAATAAGTCATCTCTTATATACAAAATTGTTCTTCTTTTTTTTTTTTGTTGTAGGGCAAAACTAGATATTTTTCTGGCGAAAAGCAGGGCTATATTAAATGTTCTAAACACATTATGTTATGATTAACAGCCGTTTTTTTGTTTTGTTCCAGTTCAACGGCAAGTGATCTCATATCTCGTCGAGGAGTTTTCTCCAGACGTTATTATGGTTCAGTGGAACAGGTATGATGAATTATGATTTATTACTATATTTACAACACAATCTCTATTAGAAATTAATCAACTGGAAACGAACAAATCCATATTGTATCCAGTTTAATTCATTAATATTTAATTAAAATACTGAACTTGCACCTTTAAAATTCAATTTATTGTAAAGTTCAAAAACCGCTATATGATGATGATAAAGTTTTGTTTGTAAATTCGATTAATAATTTACGTTTACATGAAATGTTAGATTTAAACGATGAATATATCGAATTTTCAATTATATGTTCTAGTAAAAGTTGTATAATTTATTGTTAAACAATGATTTATATCAATGACGTGTTTACAGATTGGAACAAAATGCTTCCACACTTTCTGACACGAACATTGTGAACTTTACAGGTCAAAATTACGTCTCTCGGGAACAAATTACAGTAATGCAACCATGTCTCATGTTATTTCCAACAGAATTTGTTAATAAAAACATTATATTCATAATCGTCTAGATAACACGAGTTTTATAAACAATTTAATATTATCAAATTTTCATTGTGGATCATTAAGACGTAAATTTCCGCATATTTAGTACGGTTTACATACAACTTAATTGACAATAATTCAACCCTGTTGGTTTAATTATATTATTAAATCCACTATTGATTTATAATTCAACCCTTAATATAATACTGTTAGTCGTTTGTGGATTGTATTAAATATCTTTGTGTTGAACAGTTACAACAAGCAGAGAATGATGGTCAAGAGCATTGTCGACGATTCAGGATTGAAAATGGTGACTCTCCAGGTGAAAAGGATGAGGTCAGTTTGACGATAAAAATAAATAACAATCAACCCTCTATATATATATAATATATACCTTTTCTATGGTTTGCTTTGATTAAAGTACGATCTAATAAACCCTATATATTTCCAGATGTTTGGCTCACCGAGCACGCCAGTCCTCGAGAATCCTGAATATCAAACGAGATGGTATTTTAAATATTTCCTTGGCAAATGTGAGTTTTGAAAAATAAATGTGTTTACATTTTTATCGATTTCAAATTTCTAACATTAGTCGATTTTAATAATGAAAACCACAACCTTATTGTTGTGTTCAATTTTTATTGTTCTTCACCCCAGTTCTTCCTTGAATTGGAAATAAAATCATAAATTATATTGCAGTATAATTCATGTTTTTTCCCTTCTTTCTCTGAAATTTGTCTAGAATTTCTAACGAATCTATTTCCTTAAATGCCACATTTCTTTTAATAAAACTGGAGATTATAGAGAAAGATTTGGTGGATCTCTCTGATCTTTATAACAAGCATTTTTTAATTTGTTTTAAGCGCAATAGAATCGTTAGAATTTGTTTGAACTCAACAAAACGTGTTTTGTTTAACTTGTTCCAATAAATTTCTACTTTAGAACGTTTCCAGATTATAATTATACTATAAAACGGTAGATTTCTCACGTACCTCCAGTTATATTATTTCTGCTCAATGTAATCTTACATGCCATTAGTTAATATCTATAAGATAGATCGAATAATACAATCGTACAGGCTGTTTATTCTAAATGTGCCAGCTTGACTTTATGTTTTGACCAACTGTTCTAACAATAAGCGAGTTGAGTGTAGTGTTTCATATTGAGGCAAATTTTATCGTACAGCTTCTTTGCTGGAGCTCAATTGTCGTCTGTAGATTGACATAGAAGCAAAAACGATCTACAGCCCTCCCTATAATGATCCTTTGTGAAAAACACAATTCTCAAGTGGTTTTTAGATAAAAAGCAGATATCTGACACGTTTGCCAACTACTTTTTTTCGTGTGTATTCATTTAATTGTCTTGCACGACTAAAGTCTATAATCTATTAACAATGTTGCGCGAAAAAGTCAACGACATGACGCAAACACAGTCAAATTGTTTTTTTACCCTCGATATTTTGTAGAAAAATTCTACAACGAATCGTTAATTTTGATGATGTTGCTTCTCCACCTCATCCTCCTCCAACTTTGAATTTACAGTTATTTCCAACCGTAAAATTTAATTTCGTTTGTTTTGTTTCCAGTACATCAGAATTATGTTGGCTTAGACAATGATAAAGTTCCATTTTTTCTCAGTATTGTTTTGAATGATGATAACAATTCATGCGTACCATTATATCGGGCAATATTATTCAGAAAAACGGTAAGTCAATCGATGGATGATGAAGTTCATCAAATTTTGTAAATGAATTAATTTTAAAATTTCTAGGGTGCACAGAAAATCTCATTACCAATACCACAACATAAAGTATTAACAGTTAAACAGATTTTATCAAATTTTCCAAATATAGATCGTATTGATAAAGGACCAAAAGAGATCTATTCACCTGATATACAAAAAGATTTATTATTGTTAGAAGAACAAGAAGGTTCTGTTAATTTTAAATTTGGTGTAATTTATATGCGATTTGGTCAAACAAGTGATGATGAAATTTTAAGCAACGGTTAGCAATCATCAAAATAACATCAAATAAACGAAATTTATTCAATTTTTTTATTACAGAGTTTGGTAGTAGCAAATTTGATCAATTTTTGACACTTTTAGGCGATAGAATTCGATTGAAAGGATGGGACAAATATCGAGGCGGTCTAGACATTAAAGGTAGGTAAAATTCGCTGAAAGTCCAATGTAACATGTCTGTCAAGCTTAACAGCATGGTAACTGAACAATACTGATTGTGAGTCATCTTTAGATATGTTGAAAAGGAGATATTCCAAGAAACTCAAGCTATATTTGTAAATTCTAAGTTGTCACACGTTAGATCTCTTTGTGGAACGATAAAAAATTGGCTGCAACCCTTATTCGACATAATAAATCATCCCTGTATAAAGCAGTGGATAAATTTCAAATTTCCGTAATTTAATTGGAATTATAATACGAAATCCTGTATTATGAATTACATCGAAATGTCAGTGTCCAGTTGTATCCATTTATAACACGGATTTATATAAAACAACAAATAATCCCTCGGGTTTCACTAGAATTTATTAGATAATCGCTCATTTCTCAATCTTTCATTGTTTTTTTTGAAATTTTCCAGGTGACATGACTGGCAAATATTCGGTTTATACGATTTATGAAGGACATGAAATCATGTTTCATGTATCAACATTATTACCATATTCAAGAGACAACAAACAGCAAGTGGAACGCAAAAGGCATATCGGTAACGATATTGTAAACATTGTATTTATCGATGCAGAAGATGCAACACAATCAGAAACAGCACATTCACTCTTCAATCCCACCTGTATAAAATCGCAATTTACACGTATCCTTTTATTTTTTTTTACAATATCTTAAATTTTCTTCGTTCAATTTTCCTTAAAACAGTATAGACATTTTTGCTGTAGTTACTGTAGACCGTGATGATCAATACCGTTTGTCTGTATATTCTGACGAGGCTGTACCATTGTTTGGGCCAAGTCTACCCTGTCCGCCAGTATTCAACGATCCACAACTGTTTCGGGAATTTCTACTAGTTAAGTTAATTAATGGTGAAAAAGCAACATTTGAAACACCAACATTTGCACGTAAACGTGAACGAACATTGGATATGCTGATAAAAGATCTATACGATGAACATATGACCGATGCTAGAATGGTGAGTTTTTCAATTTATTTTTCGATTATATATTGGAAAATTGAGCAAAAGTAACTTTTCCTTCTTTAACTTAACATGTAGATTTTTTTTATTCTTTAATATTCGACAAAATTGAAATAGCAGTGGAAGTTATATATAGATTGTCGTCTATACAGCAGTTTCTGACACTTTGAATTCAACAAATGCGATAATTTATGGTTGATCTAAATAAGAATTTGTGGCCGGTAGTTGAACAGTAAACAATATCGGTTCTCTTTTTCCTGTTTGGTAGCATTAAATTTTCATATTGATTTCGTAAACGAAAGTTCAACTTAAAAATTTAGGTCAACGTTTACATTAACACAGTCTATGTTAAAATCTTGAATAGTTAACGAAATTTATTGCTAAATGGCGGAAACTGAAATCGAGATAACACAAATACACTAATTCTAACATTGCATAATTCTACAATTATTAAAATAGCAATTATTGAACTTGATTTACTATTGAAATTAGAAATGTTCCTTCCATTTATTTTCAATAAGTTTATCTCTACTGGAAAGCCGTTTCAAAGAGATTCTTTACGGTAGAAAAGAAAGACGAAGTTTTCTTATTTTTTTATTTCTATAAGCCTATTCGAAGCCGTTAATTTCCTATTCAGGATTACAGCAATAATTCCTGTATCTGACATTTTTCCACCTCATTCTAACTTTAACGGTTTTACTTCGAATTTATTTTGTGTTGCTATTTCTACATCGATTCCTTCACGTTCCAAAACATCGTAGTATAGAGTAATGCAATATTACTTTACAATAGTAAATGTCGATTTCACTGTCAAAGATCACTTTGACATGTCCGGGAAATTCTCAAGATTAATTTCTGGTTTAACGCACAAATAAGGGAAATGCGTGGAACTCATCACCTTTGACCTGAAACATAGTGTACAACAAGGAAATTGATTAACTTATAGATAAGATTCTGTTAGATGATACCTTCCGAATATCGTCTTTTTGATGTAATTCATTGAGATTTAATCTAACAGCATTTATTGCTGTTGAACTGTCTAGAAATGACCATTTTCGCCACGTGGTGGAAACTAATGTGTCTTAAATTCCATGGAAATATCGACTTTCATCCAAGTTTGAGATAATTTATGAACGAACTCCTTAAGCTGACCACAAACAGAGGCTTTACTGTAGCTTTTTGTAATTCTTTCGAATACAAACGTTTAAGATGAATATTCATTTATGAACTAAACACAGTAATATCTCTTATTGGTAACTGCTTTGACTAACAGAAATTCCATAGTTATTAATCCAAGAAACAAATACCCCATTATCCTTGGAATCCATAAAACAATCTGTCTCTGTTATAAACGTATATTATTAATATTACTTGCCAACAGAATAGCTATATTTGTTTTGAAGTGCTTCTAGACAATCCCTTTTGTAACTTGTAACTTATAGGATCAATAGTAAATTGAAAGCTTTATTGTCAGATTAATTTGAAAACGTTAGACTGGATAAACAGGTATCGAATCTGTTGCCGAATAGGCGCCTTACCTTAGACTGTATTTTTCTTGAATTTGCTTGAAAGTACAAGACTAAATTGCCAATTTTCAAATTTATTACATTTTAGAACTTTAATATAATAGAGTTTTGAGCAAATCTTGGAGAACAGCTCAACGAAAGGTTTTTACAAAATAAAAATTCATATTGAAGCGTCTTTTGCTCCTTTACAAACAGCATTTTTGTTATCACATGTAGAACATAATCGTGAAGACAATCGACAAGTAACTAAACTCGTTAGGTAGCGATGAAGATTTAAGTCTTAATAGACAATTCGGCTTGGAGAAAACGCTGAAAACTGAATCGTAAAGCACCAATGAATTGGAAGTTATAAGCATTGTTCCATTCATTAATGGCCACTTTTACCAAATATGCAAAGCTCTCTAGAAAATAGCGTCTTTGGTATCCACCAAGACTGTTATTGCCTGTTTGCTAACGTTCATCGTTCATTATTTCTGTATTTATTTTTCACAATTTGTTAAGAAAGTTATCAATTTGGTTTCCCAAAACGATTTATTTTGTCACGGAATGCTAGTTAACAATTTTTGTTAAATTCTAAATAATTGCACCCTTTTAAGTAAATTTAATTGGGAACGCTTCAAGCCGTTTAAAATTAATAAAATTTCACTTGTACACGCTGGTTTTATCATCAATTTTCAGAAAAGAACACTTTAGAAAATTACGCTAAATTTGAATACAACTTGTCCGCATAACAATAGCATAATAAATGAGCTACTTTTGGTCCCAAACCGAGCAATAAAATGTCAGCTTAACTAGACGTTTATTGTATTTTCTTTTACAACTTGTGTGTGTGTGTTGAAACGATGAAAAACAATAATAAATTCAACGAAATTCTCCAATGGATTGATTGCGAAAAATTGAACAAAATACGATCTGTCACTTACACTTGATATTTAAAGAATTCTTCATTAAATCCGTATAAAGAAACAGCAAAGAAAAAACTGTAATGAGAAATTTTCAAAAGAATTCACAGTTTTTTTTGTCTAACTTTCACCGCACTTATTGAAAATCTCCGAATGTAGTCACAATACCGAATTATTAAAGTTTTTCCGTTTTCAAACATTTGCATGACAAAGAATCTGAAATCGTGATAAAAACCGCAAATTGAGGTCAATGACACGACAGTATTGTGCTGACTAGGAACAATCGGTTTTAAAATTGTATGATGCTGACACTGCGGATTTATCCAAATGAGAACTGATGCTGACCTATGCACATACACCTCTACTTATTTATCAATATGTCTGTGCTTTAATTACGACATATTCTCATCATTTTAGATTCTTTTAAGCCATCTTTGAAAGGAAGAGGTAACTTAGACTTTGGCCTCCAAATTTTCATAATACTGTTCTAGTTTAATGCGTAATTAAATGATTTATGGGGACGTACATCCTTCCGTGAAACGTTCTGTATATAAGAGACAATATCAAAATTAGTATTTATGCTTGTAAAACTACCTTCAAGAGCTCTATTGATTTAAATATAAAAGACTTCAGTTTGCGAAATATAAGTTTAGGGGCTTGCAATTGTAATTTCTGTTGAATAGCTCAATGTTTCAATTGTTAAAGTAATAAAATAGAAATACGGTATTCTATATAATCATAATATTAATTATTCACGTTTATTGACTAGATTGAATAGATCCTTGAGAAATTATATTTAATTACAGTAAACTCATTAGAGCAAGCTACACAATATAGGACTTTTACTAAAATAAAATCACATAAGAAATCTACACAGAGCATCACTATTATGGATTTACAAGAACAATAATTTGGTTAAAATACGATTGTACGAGTTTGATTCATCATCTTCTTGGCAAAAAGTGAAAGTAAAAGCGCCACAAAAGCTATTGTAGTCTCAGAAGCATTTAAAAAGAATTATTATCCTTACGGGAGGAATCTTGTGACAAAAAGATGAACTCATTTAAAATTTTTTTTTGCTTAAAATTCCGAACAATTTCTTAAAAGTGAAATGTAATTCAATGAAATCACAAAATTTGATTTGAAATTCTCTTTTTTTTTTTTAGACAATGCTGAATCGTCGTGCATTCTCTGATGTATTAGCCGATACACCACGACATTCACGTTTAAAAGAGGATTCACGTCAAATTGAATTTGTACGTATTGGTCAAGCATTGAAATTGGAAGCAATTGTACGTGGTGATGCACCAACTAGTCTAGCATCGGCTGGTACAACTGGAAATGTATTCAAACGATCACCATGGGAGGCGAATTGTTTTTATCCAGTATTTCCAGCTTATCCAATTGTGTGTGCTGATAGTTGGGGTGATAATAAATTGGTTATTGCAACAGAAGAAGGAGTTTATATTGTTGAAGGTCAGATGTTAAATAGTTTATTAAATTACGGTTGTTTTTCTTTTTTTTTTCGTGCTTGTTGGGCAGCCTACGTATTTGCCTCATTATAGTTTAGTTTGATTATAATTTTCGTTAACGTTAAACTAACAAAGCGAATGATTGTGGGGCGAAAATAAGAAGAGATTCGGTCGTTATTGGTTTTTGTCGTTTTTACCTTTCGTAAATAATAAAAGTTGTAGACAGATCCAAATAAAACAATCCCCGACGATTCCGAATGTTTTCTATTTATTAAATTTTGTCTTATCAGTCCACATTTCTTACGAAACTTTTCCCAAATACGATCATTGAACTTAGTATGTCGCTCAAGTGTACAGCTGTGGCAAACCAAGTCGATATATCGGCAAGCACTCTTATAGCTTCCGTGCAGGCTAAAACAGCACAGAGATAGAACAGCATTATTTTAAATAAAACTTGAAGTGGTACTGTTATTCTGCACCGTATACATAAGTCTCAGAATGAGCTTCAACAACCTCGAGCTTTGAGAATAAATAGAGATGTTATTTACACTTAATGCCCTATTAAAGATAAATCTTGGTAAAACCTCCAACACCAACATTTCTCAAGTTGAACCATTAAGAAACCAATTGCAACTTTAAGATAACAGCTGTACATTGATAAAAGCGCAATATTGTGATAATCTCTTATTAATTTCTATTCAAATGTCGTTTAGCTGAATTGTTTTTTTTTTATAATAACAACAATTTAAAGCACTAGAGATAATTTAGTCTCACTTTTTTTATGAAAAATAAATATTCCCCAGATAATCCTCAGCGAAAATGAATTACATTGAATAGAAGCGTCAGTTGTTGATTTTAAGCATAAAAGATAAGCTTTATTTGAACGAAATTTAAAATAAAGCAAATTAACTTTTTTCTGTAACAAATGAAAAGTATTTCAGACTGATAGAAATCGACTTTTAACTGAACGATAAGATTTTAAACTGTGATTTTACAGTTAAGTAGAAGGCGTTTTTCATGTTTCACGCTACGAAAAACATTGAAGAACCATTGGAAAACTTTCTAATGGATTTAAAGAAATCTGAGATTTGAAATCATCTTTGGTGTTGTATTGTTTTTTTTTTGTTCATAATGTAAAACATAAATTTCGTCTTTATCAACCAATTCAAGTTTAGCGATAAAAAGTTTTACAATTTTCGATAAGAAAACCGTAATTTGAAGAAAATTACTATCACAAAAAAATTGTCCATAAGCAAAAACAATAATTTATTTTGTCTGTTTTGTACGATTTTTAGATGGTAGTTCTCATCGTTTAATATTCGATAAAACTTTACAAGTGAAACAAATTAGCGTAGTGGAACCACATGGTATTATGTTGTTACGTGGTGGACAATCAAACAAAGAAGGCAAGATTTACGTATTTCGATTGTCGCAAATTGAAGCAATTACAGATCCAAAATCAAGATATGATTTTAAAGATCATCGAATGGAACGGACTAGAGGTACACACTTGTACTCCTTATCAAGACCTGGTAAGTTTCCAATTTAACAAAAATAACAAAAAACTCATAAATCTAAGGATTTGAATGTTAAATATTCGGTTACGTTTCCGTGAATATTGAAACTCTAATCGGTGTTAAGGTATAAAATTGGTGGATGCGCCGGGCGAATTCAATCAAGTTCTAGGAACAATTATTAGAAATTGTTCCAAAGTTTACACGAAATTGATGAACAGATACACAACTACAGGTTGGGGGATGATCTATTCTCGGCTTTCCTATTAAACTTAAAACTTTGTCGGTTTTGAAAATTGTCAATAAATTATTATCCATCAAAGTTTTAATGAGAATTGAAATTCTATTCTGAAGCGATATATACACGTGTTTGTCGACAATTCCAATTTAATTTGCATTTTAAAATGTAACACCGCGTATTTTACGAAATATTCCGTAATTTAAAACAATTATGAACACCGCTACTCTGGCACTCTATCAATTAAGCTTCAATTTAAAAAAAAAGCTTCCTGGTGGTTCTATAAAATTTGATTTGATGTTTTATCACCGTTGTTCAGGTGGTGCAAGATTGAGGATATGTGTCGCTGTTGGACGCAAATTACTCATGTTCCAATGGAAACATTCAGCAGCTTGGACAGCTTGGTGTCCATCCAGTGATACTGATACTGTTGAAGGTTTTACCTTCCTTTGGGTAAGTTTCAATCCAAAACAATCATTATTTTTTTATGATTTTTGCAAAATTTGTATACAGGAGGTGAACGTGAATGAAACCCCAGCATTGTTGACAATACTAGATAATGGTTGGAGTCCAAATTCACCATCACCTGGTGATATTTTGGTTTGTGTTGGTTATAAGAATCATTGGGATATTGTTAATGGACGTTCTGGATATGCACAACATTTACATACAGTTGAAAGTACAAAAGCACATCTAGTTACAGCACTTGATTTGTATGAAGATCAAGAAGTACAACTATTACTCTGCTACAATCGTGAGTTACATTGTTTTTCTTGAATATAATCGTTATTTTAGTTCAAATTTCCAGATACTTGCCATTTCCAGAAGATTAATGAAGAAAACTCATCATCGACAGATTTCGATTTTCATTGGAACTCAGTGCCTACAGATATTGGTAAAGTAACAAATACAGATAGAGATAGAGGTGAATATTTAATGAAAATTCTCGTTTACAGTTTGCGCTTTCCCATATGTGATTGCATTCACACAAAATTCAATGGAAATACGTTTAATTGTTAATGGCAATTTAGTTCATACAATGTCAATGCCTAAATTACAATTAGTTGCATCAAAGAATGATATATTTTTTGCAACAACAGCACCGGAATTTTTCCCAAATCGAAATGATCGATTATTTGTTGATCGTCAACAAGAATTGCAGAAAATATCACCACCATCTAGTCCAAATGGTAAGTAACGCTTTAAGTCGCCACTATAAACAACAAAAGTAGTAGAAAATCGATACAACTATCAGTTAGTTTAAAGTGGTGATAAATTTGTGAAAGATAAATGAGAGAGCGTATAGTATAGACAAAGTGTTGTTGTGGAAGTATAAAAACTAGAATCCCCAAACAATGGGCTTATTTTTTTCCCCATTGTATTGAAGCTTCACTAAATGCAATATTTCCCGGTGGATAAAAACCTATGGATTTCTGGATATTTGAGTTTAATATCGAAAAATATAGAATTGAAACCAGACCGGATGTCAAATCGGATTTTATCAACGAACGAACATCGATTTTGACACTTAAACAGCCAATATCTCATTCACAAAACATATTGTTTTTTTTTTTGTTGTAGCATCACCGGAAATACGTCCATTACGAATCTATCGTATACCAATACATACATTAAGTCGTAATACAAATACAGACCATCATGGTAGTAGTAGTGAATCATCAACGACATGGAAATCAGCAGATGCAAAATTAGCAGTACCGGAAATACCGCGTGTATCTAGGAGTGCTACAAGTTCACCAGTGCCACCGAAGAATAAACTATCACCATTTATAAAATGATAATCAATTTCTATATATATTCATAATTTTATATAAGATAAAGAAAATAAAATTGTATTTATTGGAGAGATGGTCGAGAATTGAACAGAAATTGATATGAAACGTTATAAATATGTAAATAATCAAAATACAGAGAATCTACACTATGGATATTAACGTTAAAGGGCGTCACATTAAAACAATATTTTGCACAGAGACGCACTCTTTTTATCACATTAACGTTAACGTATTAACCATTTTTTCAATAAAGATTCCTTTTCATACTTTGACTAGTTAATATGAATGTTGTATTTAATATAAGATTATTCTACAAATCTGATAACATGAAGAATCAGCTCTTTTTCATTATTTTTGATTTTACAACAATTGTATCAACATTTACTAGATGTCTTGCAATGATAAGGATTAACAATAATAATAGTAATAATGATAAAATATTATTTATCAGTTTTATTTCAAAGAAGAACGCTGAGTTCGGATAAACGGGTTAAATTGGGACATCTTTCATATAGTCTGCTATCATTATACCTGTTCGTATCGTCTTTAACTCTTAAAAAACTGGAGTGATTTGTTTGGAAAATATTAAATAATAAATGTTCTCTCGATCATCTCTTAATTAGCTTCTAATTATCACCAATTTGATAATAGAATGATGTTACAATTCTATATTTAATTCCATTTTATTACCGAATTGGTACAATCTGGAAGTGTTCTTTGATAATTGCCTTTCTTTATTATGTTTGTTTTTCTATTTTGTTTTCCAATTTACAACAGTCAAAAATTATAAACTTTATCTATTATAAGGTATTTTTTAAAAAAGAAAATTAACAATAAATTAATTATTATATAAATAAAATTATTATCACATACTGTTTGTGAATTGGATTTATTCTGTGATACCACTGTACCTATTCTTTGAAAATGAAAAATCAGTGTGAACAAAATAAACGACACTATAACGTTGATTTGTTCAATCATTCACCCTCTCAAAAAATGCCAAAGATTGTGTTAACAAATTATTGTTAACAGAAAGACTTCAATTTGTATGCTAATATTGCTAATATACAGCTACTATAAGGTACACTGAGGGTTGGCTTAAAGCCTAGTCTACACATGGACACCAAAGTGTATAAGATAGAGGAGAAGCAGAAATATAAGTTTAAGCGACCTCTGGTGTTTCAGACTCATCACTATCAGGTCTCGAAGGTTGACGGCGCCAGGAAATTTTTAAAAAATATGTATAGTAAACAGGCGATTAAGACTTTGTCGCGGGTCTGAGCATTGGCTCATATGGTCTGCTTCCCCTCTATCTTATACTGTTTGATGGACACATGTTGCCATTATCAAATTTCTAACGTAGATGGCAGCACATGTCCTAATGTGGACAACTGTAGTGAGTGCTGCCTCTGTATCCGACAACACAACCAAATCCTGTAACTTGCTCCATGCAAGACGTATTTTATGGGTTTGTTGCTCTTAGCTGTTGGTTTCGGTTATAATTATGCACTATACAGGTTGAGACATTTCATCTAGAGACATAGGATAGTCTTGATTGAGGGTGGATAATTTTACAAAGCTCTTGAAGTTTCTTCTATATTCCTAGATAAACTGTCTCAACCTGTATGTAAATCAGACTAAACACTAAACTTTAAAAAGTAAAATAAACCGCATCAGAAGTCTAATTAGCTGATCGATATGCAATTACAACGCAAAATACACCCAAACTATGTTGGAAGTGTTGTTGACAACGTTTGCTGGTAAAATGTATCCGTGTGTAGACTAGGCTTAAGGCTGATAGGTTCCTTAAAAATTTCTATGGGATATTATACAGGTTGCGTCAGCTAAGTGAGTACATAGTAAAAAGCATGGTCACCGCCCGTACGAACGCGATAAAGAAAAACTGGACAACCAGATGTGTAAGAATGGCGACTATAGACCCCTCCTCTCAGTAGCTGAATTATTTGATTTATTAAAAAGAAATTTCGGGCTAATGATAACAATTGAAAATGATAACAAATTGATAAAAAAAAAGAAGAAGGCATTCGTCGTGTCGGACAGGATTCAATCTACCATTTAGTTTGCCAATCTCTCTTTCACAGAATTTATTTCGATTTTCGTCCGATACATTTGGCATATTCATGTGCCACTGAAGTTTTACAATATTCCCCATGCTCCTGACAAAGACAACAAATATTTGTTATCTGTTAGATTAAATTTTTATCTAGGAAATGTGAATGGTGTTTTGGAATTCAGCTACTGATGGGAGGGGTCTACAGCCCTCATTATTACACATCTGGTTGTCCAGCTTCTCTTTATCTGGTTACAACTTTTTACTATGTACTCACTTGGCTGATGCAACCTGTAGAGTGTCTATATGGATCCCGCTAGAAATTTTTGATCTTAATTGAAACACGTCTCTAAGCTTAGGCCTTACGGAAAAAACAACTAGTTGTGCTTTCTCTGTATTATACCCTGATGTTTACTCTTTGTTTTTCTTTATCATTTAAAGAATAAAACTGCAAAGAATGTTTTTGTCTATGGGGGAATACCGTATAAGCCTCTTTGAATGTGTTAATAGTCGCAATTTCTCACCTCCTGACTGTCTGTTTTCTATAGATCATATTTCAACTTATTTGAAAGTTGTGAGATGCTCGTTTTTCATTCTTTAATGTACTTACCATACATTCTACATCTACTAGCGTCTAATTAGCTTCATAACGTTGCCTTATTTAGCTGTATTGCAATAAAACAGACAACAAATTACGTCTAATATATACCTTATTTTAATAGTGAACGTGCAATAGTTTCCTATGCTCCTGAATGATTTTTAAAATGCAACCAGCAATTATAGATAATCGCATGTAGCGTCGACTAGCTCTCCCATCGGACAAATACACCTGACATAATTGACCACGTAATACCAAGAGCCTTTAAAATTTAATTCACCAGTAAGCTTATGTGGCATTTAAAGCTCGTTTAAGTCTTTTATCTGTTACAATCTTCTTTGTACAAATACAGAATACTCTAGAATCTAGAGTATGTTCAGAATTGGTGTATGTATAGCAGTGATATCAGTGTTGTAGTAAGGTTAGGTTTACAATTGTGT